>CATIWR010162227.1:0-19315 GCA_949677035.1 Omphalea diandra | reverse complement strand
TATATATATATATATATATATATATATATATATATATAACATTCAAATGACAATGGTAGCCCATTCTATTTTTCTTTTTCTAGATTCAAGAATAACATTTTCTTTTATAGGCTAAAGTAGAACCCTTGCAACTCTATCTTTTGGTGAAGGAACAAGAAAGAAAATCCACCCCTTAGTATTTTTCAAGGAATAATACCAACTTTAACTACTTTGCAAAGGAGAGATCCTTAGCAAATGTCTAAGGCCCTTGATAGATAGTGAATATAATAAGTGCATAAAGAAAACCTACTCTCGCTATTAGGCTTTCTCTATTCCAAACTATAAAAAGCCATATGAAATAGGTTTGCATAAAGAAAAGTATGCTTTTTGAAATATTCTTCTACTTCTCCATTCTTTAAATGAGAGTCCTTGTATATGAAAAATCTCTTAAACTAACTAGTAGAGATAGATAGAACGGTTTTGATAGATTTTGAAAAGAAAAAATAGTCGTTACACCTTTAATGTTCGTTTAATCCTTCTTATAGTCATTGAATTTCAAATGTTCTTTTTTAATGTTGATTCAACTTTCACCATGCTAGTTGAGATCTTTAAACATGCCTCGTTGAACTTTTTCCCATGGTTGTTGAATTTCTATAGTACGTGTTAGCATGTCCATCCACCATCATTAGTTTATACAAATTAGTTAAGGTGCTTTTTGAAGGATTTCCTAATGCTTATTGAATTGCTTCAATGCCCATTGCAATTTCCTCGATAGTTGTTAGAGACTTTTTCAACATTGATGAGAGGAATGAGGAAGATTTCACCCACACACATTTTCTATCTTTAACATTTGTTGTTTTCCTTCCATGCTCATTGATTTTCCTCCATTATATTTGGATCATTTGTTTTTATTTTTTCATTTCTATCTTGCGCCAAATGTGTCACAACCTAGAGTCCAGGCCACATTTGTGTTAGGAAATTGAAAGCCTTAAGGCTTCCAAAATTTGTAGCAAGCCTAATTACTTGTGGCTGAAGTCCATTTCTAAACTCTCTAATACCTTGAATATTAAACTTATATTCCTTAGCTCATAAACATTCTAACTTTCATTTGCCAACATTAGATTCTTAGGATAAAATAAATGGGAGATAGGGATTTAAGCTATACTTAATACCAAACATTTCATGAAAAATAACTTTCTTACATCATGTTATTAATCGTTTAATTAATTTCTTATCATGTCATAATCAAAGGAATCTAGACTCACCAGTTGATTCCTTTTATCCTTTTCTTTTTTTTTTCTAAATTTTTTATTATATACACATCATTGAATATGAAACTCTCCCATTTAATTAATCTTAGAATTAGGGGTCCACTTAAAAGGTTATTCTAGTTGTGGCATTATTGTTGTTATCGTAAGCATTCAATATTTATTTCACAGGGGCCATAAATCTTTGTATATGCCTTAACACCATTTCCATTAATCATAAATCATAATTCATGTTTACGTTACATTAACCTTAGATATTTATATGATCACATTATTTATCACTTAAACTTTGCAAAGATCATTAAAAATACAAGATATAATTTAATATTTTGCTTAATACATTTATAACTCTTTCAATATACATGTACATTATTATTGTAGATAACTATGAAGACACAATATGTGGTCTTAACATATACATGATATATAACATAAAACCTTCATTAAAGCCTTTGACATTTAGCCATCAATCATGACATCAATCTTGTGCTTATGTTATAAATCAAACTGTGTGTATGGGGGTGAGTTTCTTATGGAAAACTTAGTGAAGAATTTATATTGTCCATAGGCATGCTCATATGTCTTATCATGACTGCATTTCTATTTACCTAGCATAACATCTACATACAACATTTACATGACACATCATTACATATAGGTAGTTAAGTCTAGGAGAATCCTTACTTGGTTTACTTAACATTTCTTGGATGGGAGAGTTTCCTCACTAGCCATGCTCAAGTGAGAATTGCCTAGCCAGCTGTGACATCTTACTTACATAGGATATTTACCTCACTAGCTATGTCCTTTACTTATCTCTTACATAGTTAGAAGTCATATCACACATGTATATCATTCATTTACATTATTATTATAGCATCCAAAATATGGAGAATTACTCAAATTCATCTATAGAATATATAACATAAACATAACATATAGCATAAAAGGCAAAAGCCCTTATAAGGATAAGAAAGTTATGTATGTGAATCAAACATGCAAACATAACTAACTCTAAATTATAACTTGACTATCATCCTTCATACATAACTTATTGTCACCATTTTTCTTTTATTTCATTCATATTATTAACATTAATAACACCATATACATATTGTAATCCATACTTAGAATTCTTAATTCATTGTACACTCATCAATATATGCCCCTATATTCATCAACATATTCATTTTCTCCTTATAATCTATCCATATACTCATTAACACATTCATGTATAATCATACTTTAACTAAATAAATACAAAACATATACTCCATTTGCATATGATTCTAACCATAAGGTCTAGAGTGTTAAACATCATCAAGAAACTCAAATGACATCAATAGTCTTATAATAAATCTCATTTACACAAAGAACATTTATTAAGCTCCTTAATATATCAATGCTTCCTCTATTTCAATTAAGGTGTAAAATACCATTCAAGATTCAATTTTCATTTGAAATATGAATTTTAAGATGTTAAACATTATTTATAAACTCAATAATTATCAAAAGAATAATTAATCAATTCATGTAGTTCAACTAAGACCATATCATCAATCAAACCAACCAAGTATATATCTTTATATTTTCCATCTAAGCATAGTTTAATTATATCATCAACACATCTATTTAACTAAAAAACAAACATATACACTTATGGAAGATGATAAAATTACTTGAAAAGAGGAGAAAATCATTAAATTTGAAGAGATGTTAAGCAACATAATTTCTCCAACTTTGGTTTAGCTACCTGTAAGAATCAGATTCAAGTTCTCTGGATGCAAATCCCAATGATAAGAATCACTGCATGCATCCTTCAGAATGCAAAAGAAATTGCCAAAAAAAAAAAAGAGGGATAAAAGTCTTAGGAACCTTGGAAAAACTCAAAGGCAGAAGCCTAAAGGCAATCCTATAATCACAACCCAAGATGCCAACCTTAGCATACAGTTGTATAACCTATAAAGTAGGGCTATATAGACCCTTGGAGTCTTGTAGAACTTATCATTCTTTAAACCTTAGGGTTGTATAACCCTGACAGATGGATGTATAACCTATTTTTAGTTATACAGCTCCCGTGAAAACCATAATTCCAGGAGATTCATCTCCCTCTCTATGATTAGATGCGTCCATGGTGTGCCTAGAACCATTTTAAGGTTTGGTCCACTCATCCATCACTTATAGATACCTCTTTCATTTAAAGAGAGAGAGAGAGGCTTGGACAACCTTAACAAAAGTCTGCCAAAACTCACTCTTAAAGCACACTTAGCATAACTCACCCCAACTTATTCCAAAGTAGAACAAGGCTTTAATCTTGCATTCTTATGCTTTCCTTAGCATTTCAGAGAATATTGAATACATAGTGAGCCTCTGGGAGCATAAAACATCAAAAAAGGCATTCAAGACCTCTATTACAACCTTATCTTTTTTTTTTTTTTTCTACTTTTAAAAACCTAAAAAGCAAAGGTTGTACAACCTCAATTATGGGCTGTACAACCCCCTATCTTGGTGTGTACATCCCAATTTGTCTAATAGACAAATTTGCAAAGTTTTTTTAATTGGTTTTGTAAAACATGCACAACAGAAAAACAAAAATTTCTGCAAATGAAACCCACCAATGATTTATGCGATTCGATTAAATCGAAAAGATGGATGCAAAAATCTTACCGATTTGGATAAAAGTTGTAATATTGTTGAAAGGAAAAAAGGTGGTTTACATCGATATTCTTTGTTGCATGGAAATGGGAAAAGACGAAACGATATTTGTCAAAAATATAGGAAATGAAAAAGTGGGGGAAATTCGAAAATAATAAAAATATAAGGGAAAATATATATAAATATTAAATATCTGTTTCAAACATAAGTTACTATCAATAAATATTAAAAATAAAAATTTAGAAAAATAACAAATCGAGTTTTCTAGAACAAAGAAAAATAAATGTCTATAATTTCTTAATAATAATTAATCCTAAATAGTTTAGGAATTTGATAGCTTTTAAATTTTATTTTTATATTATTTTCTTATTTATAAATTTAATGGATTTTTAATTTTTGTTTTAACTTCATTTTCTTATGTAGGAATTTAATGTCCTTTTATTCTTAATTACTTATAACTATTTTACCTTGTTTTTTTTTTTTTAGTTTAGGAAATGTGTTTCCAATTTGGAAATGGGTTTTCAATTTTATTATATTGCAGAAATGTGCTCGAAATGTTTCTGAGAAGTTTCCATGTAGTTTTGGGGTTGAAACATTTTTGAAACGGGGAAACGTCAACTAGGTGAAATTTTCATGCAACCTAGCTGGTAACACCCAACCTTGAACTTAGAGTCAGATATAGACATGAGCAAATGATGATCACCCTTTATAGGTATCCACACGAATAGGCTTCTCCAAATTTGAAGTGTGCTAGCACTAGGGTTTTTTCCCTTTTTAAAAGTATTTTCGAAAAACATTAATGTTCTGTGTAGTCTTTTGAAAATCCTAAAACATGCATATATATATATATATATATATATATATATATATATATATATATATTAACCGTTAAGATATTTTACACCAACTCTGAATCTTAAAAGATTCAGATAATATCTTATTTCGTTTTAATCTTTTAAAACGAAATAGATATCTAATAATTTAGATAATATCTCTACTTATCTTAATTATAAATAAAAAGAGTAGTAAAAACATAATTTCATTTTGGGCTTATTCTTTGTTTGCGACCCTGTAGGTTCACTTAATGTTGGTTGTGACCAAAAAACCTATTTTGCCTCATAAGTCATAAGTGATCTCTAACAAGACATTATGACTACCAAAATTATGTGAAGGTCAATGATCCTACCTAACTTATTTTATAAATAGTATTATAATCTTTTTATCACATTATAGCTTAATTAAACATAAAGCATGAATCATGTCATCCATGTATAGTTTAATTCTTTCTCGATGTCCAAGCAGATTGATGTAAAATAACATTGATAACCTTTCTTTATTTATTACCACATGACCATGCAATCTCTTTAGTCTAACTTATCGAAGGGCCTAAAGATATATTTCTCATAAAAATATATGAGGGATAAATTCCTTCTTAATCATTCATATTCCTCTATATGATTTACTCCAAGTCCGTTATTAGTATGTATGATTATTTGATTAAAGATAATATTAGACTATATCAAAACTTGAAGTTCATTATATTAAAATCTATGGTGACTTTCAGGTTAGAGGATTAAGTTAATACTATTACATGAGAATCAATTATGACTATTAATCCATGTAGTGTTCTCATAGCAGGTCAGTCCAATGCAATGTTTCTCAAACATGTATCTATGTATTTGACTTAATATCACATATTCCTGACTAGTAAAATGTAGTCATTAATCAAAAAATATTTTAGTCATTTTTTCATTATTATCCCAATAATAATGACTGACTAGGGATAATTTAGAATAGAATTCTTTACACTTAAAGGTTTTACTATCAAGTCACATACTTGATGATAATAGGTAGAATTAACTATTCATGAAATTTATCATTTAGCTATAAATAAAGAGATATTTAATAAAAATGCAACTATGGCATTATTGAGAAAATATCTATTATAAGCATTAGCCTAGGGCACATAACTAACAGTCTCTTACTTGCACTAGGCCCAATAAAAAATGTTTCTAATACCTAGCAGGACTCTTATGCATTGGTTGTGACAGTGGTTTGGTGAATAGATCAACAATGTTTTCATTGAATGGCATTTTGAATATCTTTGTGTCTCCTCTCTCAATGATTTATCAAATGAGATGAAAACACCTGAGTATGTGCTTGGATCATTGAAGTGATCTTGGCTCTTTAGCGTATGCTATGGATTGATTATTATCACAATACAAGTCCAATGGATTTGAAATTCTAGATATAACATCCAATCCAGTGATAAATTTCTTAACCCAAATAGTTTCCTTAACTACTTTTGAGCTGGCTATATATTCAACTTTTATTATAGAATTGGCCATGCTGTCTTGCTTTGAACTTCTCCAGCTCACTGCATATCCATTTAAATAAAACGCATAATCTGATTACAATTGAAAGCCGTCCTTATCATATTGGAAGCTAGCGCCTATGTAACACTTATAACTAGCTCTTCTTCCTATGCTCCATATATTAAAAATGCATCTTTAGTCATTCTCAAGTACTTAAGGATATTCTTAGTAGTTGTCCAGTGACTTTTACCTAGATCTGACTGGTACCTACTCATTGTAATCAGTGCATATGAGACATCAGGTTGAGTACATAACATGATAGATACAATAACAAAAGCATATTGAGTCTTACTCATGCACTTTTGTTTATCTTATGTTTGTAGACACTGAGTCTTATTAAGAATTATGCCATGAGACATTGGCAAGAATTCTTAGAGTCTTGCATACTGAACCTATTCAGTACCTCATCAATATGTGTACTATGTTTTAGGCCAATAAATCTTTTAGATCTATCCCTATAAATCTTAATGCCTAAGATATAGGCAACTTCACCTTAGTCTTTCATTGAAAAATAATTCCTTAACCACAATTTAACATTTTGTAAACTAGGTGTCATTTCCAATAAGTAATACACCATCAACAAAAGCACAAGGAAAACTATTGCTCTCCCATTAACCTTCTTGTGAACACAAGGCTCATCTTCATTTTTAATGAGACCAAACTCTTTGACTACTTCATTAAAAATCAAGATTCCACCTTCAAAAAGCTTGTTTTAATGCATAAATGGACCTTGAATCTTACAAATCTTTTCATAATTGTTAGGACTAATAAAACCTTCTGGTTGTGTCATATATACATCTTCAAGAAGATTTCCATTAAGAAATGTTGTTTGGATGTCCATTTGCCATATTTCATAATCATAGTATGTTGTTATGGCAAGGAGAATCTGAATGGATTTAAGCATGACAACTGGTGAAAAGGTTTAATCATAGTTTATACCATGTGTTTGCTTATAACCTTTTGCAACCAACCTTGGTTTATAGGTCTACACATTGCCATCCATGTCTATTTTCTTTTTGAAACCCATTTGCACCAAATATTTTTTAAACCATCAGGTGGATCAATCAAAGTCCATACTTGATTATCATACTAAGATTGCATTTCAGCCTTCATAGTTTATAACCATTCCTCAGAGTTTGGATTGTCCACAACCTCTTGATAGGATATGAGCTTACTTTGGTCTACAAGCATCACTTCTTTACTGTTAGTTAAGAGAAATCCATATCTCTCAAATATCTAATGTGTTCTTATAGACCTTCTTGGAGCTTTTGTTTCTTGTATAGGTTCAACAACTGCTTGTGAATCCTATTGAGATTCGATAAGTGGTTTAACATTATCTTATGGTTCTTAAATTTCTTCAAGTTGAACTTTACTCGCATTGGTTCTTTTAGAAATGAACTCTCTTCCCAAAGAGACAACATTTTCGAGTAACAAACACTTTATTCTAAAAAATATTATAGAAGTAATATTCTTTAGTTTCTTTCAGATATCCCATAAAATATCATTTATCTAATTTGGCTGCCAATTTATTTAAAATTTTACACTTCATATAAGCATCATAGCCTCAAATCTTTAGAAAAGACAAACTGGGAGATTTCCTAGTTCATATCTCATATGGTATCTTTTCAACTGCCTTAGATGGAACTTTATTTAGTATGAACATAATAGTTTCCAAAGCATACCTCCAAAAAGAGATTGGAAGATCTATTTAATTCATCAGAGATCAAACCATATCTAATAAGGTTCAATTTCTTTATTCAGATACACCATTCCACTATGGTGCTCTTGGTAGAGTTAGTTTTGGGACTATCCCATAATCTCTAATATGATAAACAAATTATTGGCTTAAATATTCACCACCTCGATCTTATTTAAGTGCTTTAATATTTTTATCAAGTTGGTTTTATACTTCATTTTTAAAGGTTTTGAACATTTCAAAAGATTCAAATTTTTGTTTCATAAGATAGATATTTACGCAATAAATAAGATTCACATGTTTCAAATGATTTATAATCAAATGAATTCAAAAGTCCATGTTGTTGAAGCTTTGATATGCGTTTCTAATTTATATTGCCCAAATGATAGTTCTGAAGATAATAAGAATTTGAGTTATTATATTTATGCTTCTTAGCATCAATATTATAGATGGACTCAACATATATGTTTTCAATATTTAGGACATAAAGACCATTCAATAGATAAGAATAACCATAAATCAGGTCATCATATGAAATGGATCATTTATTATTCTTAATAAAAAATTTAAAACCTTCGACGTCCAAACAAGAAACAAAAATAATGTTTCTACTCAAAGTAGGCATATAATAACAATTACTTAATGTCAAAACAAGTCCACTAGGCAAAACTCACTAATAAGTTCTTACAACTACAACATCAACTCTTCCTCCATTAGTAACTCATAGGTTCGTCTCACCCTTGGCCAAAGATTTGTTCCTTTTTAGACCCTACACATTTTTACAAATTTGAGATCCACATCCAATATCCAATACTCATGAAATGGATTCAAAATTAGATAAATTAACCTCTATAATATGTACATTTGGAGTAATAACCTGAATTTCTCTTTTCTTTTTCAAATAATCTTAATAAAGCTTACAATTTCTCTTCTAATGACTTGACTCATTATAGAAATGGCATGGTCCATCCTTTAAAGGTTTAGGCATAGGGTTGGGCTTGGCCTTCTTTAAGTCCTTTGTAGGCCTTTTCTTTCCCTTGCTCTTCTTCTTCATACCCTTCCTGATATTGACCATTAGAAACTCTCTAGTGCCATTCTTAATGTTCATTCAATAGTCTTGAGCATCCCATGTAATTTAGAAACACTTTTCTACATATTATGCATGTTATAGTTCAGAATGATCGTATAATGGACATCAAACAAGGTTTGGAGAATGATGTCAATAATAAACTCTTGGTTAATGGTAAGACCAAGTTTCTGCAAATATTTAAGATGGCTAACTGAGCTACCAACTACTAATTTGTACAAGAGTAGAGCCCTAAAGGTATTGAACCTTTCAATTTGGGCGGCCTTCTCTTGGAACATTTCCTTAAGATGATCCACCATAGTATAAGCCTCCATTTCCATTAATTACTTCGAAAACTCTAATTCCATGCTATCAAGCATGGGGCAAGTGACATTGAGTCAATAAAATTTTTAGTATGAGCATCCCTTTGGGCTCTAGGAGCATTAGCAGCAGGCTCTGTGGGGATAGGTTGATCTAATACATATTCCTTACTTTCTTGCTTAAGAACAATTCTTAAGTTTCTATACCAGTCTCAAAAATTAGTTCCATTCAATTTATCCTTCTTAAGGATTGATTGTAATGACAAATTAGGGGTGTTGTTTAAAGCGATAATCTAAAACAATGATATATATAAAGTGCGCTCAACATTTTATTAAATATTAATTTCCATTAACTTTTATCAAATCATTAACCTTTAATTATAATTTTTCAACAATTGAAATATTTAGTGTGCCAAGATCCATATTTCACCTAATTCTAAGTAAGCTTTGGCTTATCAGTTAAAAGTTGGTTTTTGAAGTAAGTAATACTTTACCAATTACATCTTATGTAACTTTTGGATAACTATGGCTTATTGCATCATATATCTCGTCTTATCCCATCTAATGACTTAGGTTCAAAATCGTTTTGGTAGTCTAGTTAAGTCTAACCATTTCAAATTTCTGGATATCACCATTATCCATCGTGTCTTACTAAGATGGCCCAATATACTTTACTTTGGCCAAACCTATATTTAGGAATCTAAGTCTTGACAAGTGTTTGAATCATGGTGGGCATTTTATGACTTAATCTCATTGAGGAATTTTACCAATTTTAATCTATTATGTATTTTATGTTGCATCACATATATCACATGCATTACATCATAAACATTTGTAAATAACAATAACAAAAATAAATGTGTTGTAGCATGACCTTTAATTTAAATTAATCTTTATAAGCCAATATGCTGATAAAAAAGGTTAAACCTAAGGGTAAATTTTCATTTTTATGGATTTGCCTAGGTTGTTGTCAATGGTAGCCAACTCATGCCTTGAAGATCACCATCTTGTGCCATGAGAATCACCATCTTATGCCTTGAAAATCTCCATTACAAGATGTAGTTTACAAAATAGTAATCTATAATATTTTATTACTATTAATAAAATAAAAATTTACAACAAAAATAAATGACATGTAGGCCTTATTTTTAAATTACAACACTTGAAAAATAGAAAAATCAAAAGCCAATCACATTGGTCTAAAGGGTCATGCCATGCACTATGCGAAAACATATAGTCAAAACATCCATGTATGCTAAACAAATTATGTTAGGGCAATTAATAACTATATGAAGAATCCATTTGGGGTTAAGGGGCAGCACCCTTAGTGGGGTCCAAAGGGCTATACCCCTAAAAGATAAACAATTTACTTTACTCGTTCATATGATTTGTTGCCTAAATTTTATTAGGTTTAATCATTTAGATTAACTAATTTATTCATAACAAAACTAATAATCATTGTTCAACTCTTATACAAATGTATGCAATTATTAATTTGTTCAAAACAAATTATACTCATTTAACAATTAAACTTACCCTTTAATAATGATTAATTTATTCAAAACATATTATCAATGATTAACACTTAATCAATACACCATGACTAATAAGCTGAGAAACAGAATACAAAAATCTTGTTAAAAATTATATTAATGTTTAATCATATTAAACCTTTAAAAACATTAATCTAATTAATGTATTGTTTTTGTTTTTCATGCACATTAATCAAATCAACCTTAGACCTATTTGTCTAAAACAATTTTTAAATATCATTGCCATGTTCATATATATAACGTTTATACATAGAACGACAATAGACTCGATTTAATCAAATTTGCAAGCAGCTTTGATACCATTATTGGGTTTTGTAAAATATGCGTAATAGAAAACTAAAAATTTATACACACAAAACCCCCCAAGGATCCAATATATTTGATTAAAAAAAAAAGAAGGATGCAAAAACCTTACCGATTCAGATAAAAGATGCAAGATCATTGAAAGGAAGACAGGGGGTTTACACTGATGACACTTAACCATGAGCTTGGAGTCAGATCTAGACATCACCATGTCCTCTACAGGTATCCATACAAATAGGCTTCTCAAAATCTAAAGTGTGCTAGCACTAAGAATTTTTTCTCTCTCTAAAAGTGTTTTATAAAAACATTAATGTTCTATGTAATCTTTTTAAAACCCTAAAATGTGTGTGTGTGTGTATATATATATCTCTCTTAATCGTTAAGATTTTTTATGCCAACTTTGTATCTTAAAAGATCTGGACAATATCATATTTCGTTTTAACCTTCTTAAAACAAAATCGATATCTAATAATTTAATAATATCTCTAATTATCTTAAGTATAAATAGAGAGCAGTAAAAATCTAATTTTTTTTGGGTCTATTCTATGTGTGTGACCCTATAAGTTCACATAATTTTGGCAATGGCGCAAAAACCTATTTTGGCTCACAAGTCATAAATGGTCACTAACAAAACATTATGACTACCTAAATTATGTGAAGGTCAATGATCCGACCTAACCTATTTTATAAATAAGATTATAATTCTTTTGTTACATTATGTATTAATTGAACATAAGGCATGTATCATGTCATCCTTATATAATTCAATTCTTTCTAGATCTCCAAGTAGACTGATATAAAATGACATTGATAACCTTTATCAATTTATTTCTGCATGGTCATGCAATCTTTTCAGTCTAACTTATAAAATGGTCTGGAGATATATTTCTCATAAAAATATTTAAGGGACAAATTCCTTCTCAATCACTCATATTCCTCTATATGATATACTCCATGTCCAATATTAGTCTATATGGTCATCCGATTACAAATAATGTTAGAATATATCAAAACATGAAGTTTATCATAATGAAATCTATGGTGATTTTCAAGTCAGAGGATTAAGTTGATATATTGCATGAGAATCATTTATGACTATTAATCCATGTAATGTTCTTATAGCAGGTTGGTCCAATACAATGTTTCTTAAACATATATCTATGTATTTGACTTAATATCATATATACATGACTAGTAAAATATAGTCATTAATCAAAACACATGTTAGTCTTTTTGATTATTATCCCAATAATAATGATCGACTAGGGACAGTTTATAATAGAATTCTTTACACCTAAAGGTTTTACTATCAAGTCACATACTTGATGACATTAGGTATAATTAACTATTCATGGAATTTATCATTTAGCTTTGAATAAAAAAGAGATTTAATAAAAATGCAACCATGACATTATTAAGAAAATATCCATTACAAGCATTAGCCTAGGACACATAACTAAAACTTTTCCTTCTCCATCCAGGTCTCTCTTTTTTCAAAATCCCTTTTTGAGATGTCCTAGTGTTCTAGCAAAAAAATAGGATGAGGTATAACATCTTAGGACTCCTATTCATTTCTAAAATGGAACTTTGGCATGATTTTAAAGTGATTCCATAAATCTTCTTTATGTAAGGTTTCATATTATTTTATTTGAAATATAATGTGATCATCATGATTATATTTTTTTTATCATTTCCAGGCAATGATGAAGCAATGAACTTCAAGTTCCAATGACCTTGAGAGCCTTTGTTATGATTTTGCTTGTGTTTAGAACATGTGAATAACGTTTTGGCCCTCAATCTCCCCCATTCTTGTGTTGCATGCTAAACCTACATGGCTAGCGGTGCATATGGTTGCCATGCTCTTTTAGAGCTACATAGGGAGATGATTCATCAATCTTAAGATCCTTCTTATAATGAGTTTTTTGCGTTGGGCCATTAAACATCCTTCAAATGCCTTATATTGCATGTTTTCCTCTTTTGATGCTTATGGTTCATGTACTTTGATCTTGTTTTGCTTGCTAGTTTGTCATGTAGAAGTACATTTACTACAAACTTAGATGCATACCTAAACACCCTTAGGGGAGATGGTAACATGTGATACACCCATTACTTATGCTTTGAGTTTATTTGGTTTTTCATATTTTTATTTCATTTACTAACTTGTGTATTTTCTTTTATGTAGGTGTTTTTAATTAGACCATAATTATGGCCTTAGTCATCATCCTAAAAGATTGAGGATAAGTGTGATGTGAATTTATGATAATGCATGCTAAACCCCTATGCCATATCACTTGACCCCATCCCCTTTTGATTATGCTTGGTGTGGATGAATGAATTATCCCCATTTGCCATAATGCAAGAGCCTTTTCCCCTTTTGATTAATGGGATGACTTGATTGGCTTCTTGCATTAGAAGCATGCTTAGGAACATTAATTAGACTATTAAGTAACTTAATTCAAATATTAAAAGTGAACCAAAGATGCTCGAAGGCCAGATCCCAATATCTGGGGGTTTAGGAGTGCTTAACTTCTTTCCCAAGCCATATCCAATTTTTGAACCCAATCTCTGATGGGGTGAAGACGAAATGAGGCTCTTAATTGACTTGGATTAGGTGCAAATTTTGCCTTACCTAGATTCTTGTCTCGACCAAAGTTGGGTGGTGACTCCACATTACCTAAGGATGGCACCAATGTGTCAACCCACTTTTGGTCCCTTAATGACCACTAATTTGGAGCTAGGCCTTTGAACTATCACAAGGCCTAAATGGATCCCTTGTTAATCCAAACTTGCACTATATCTTGGGGTCATTACTAATATAAATTTCTTTATTCTTCCGATCCCCCCGTTGATGTATAAAAGGATGAAGTCATAAGGAGGATTCCACTAGTTCGAGTAAAACAACCCGAGGCACTCACACTACCATGGATGGGAAAAGAGCTTTGAAAGAGTTTATTTGAGTTCATTACTAATGCAAATAGATGAAGAATGAAGTTTGAATCGTATATGGTCAAGAAATAAGGAGAAGGGTTGGAATGTTCAAAATGTCAAAATAGGGCATTATAGAACAAGTTAGGATGAATGCACTTTCAACTGCCTAACTTATAGTTTGGTTGTCAAAAGTTTCATTTCCTAAAGAAGTGCTATTCTCACATCACATCTTGGCATAATGGTCTAAAGTCTTGTGCCTAAAAACATATGTTATTGAAAGTGCTTCCTAAAGTCCACTAAAATGCATCTTTCAAACCATAACACTTATGGAAGCTTTACTTCTAAACTTTTGTTCCTTCCTTTAACAAACTTCAAATACAAACTTTAAGTATATAAAATACATCTAGAACATATCATTAACATGTCATTTGGTAACACATTAGGCACATTTACATACCTTAGTAGCTATTAAAATACCATGCACTAAATATAGCTTATACCTTAGCTTCCATCATCATTTCTCATTTCTTTCAACATATCCTTTAACATAATTTCCTATCATACATAACATAGACATAATCTTTATTATTAATCCTCTAAAAACATCATTCATTCATGTTTCTTAATCATCATTTCATATGCATACTTATGCATCATAACTTACACATACTTTTTTCTTATGACTTAGCATTTTTCACCTTCATATCTTAGTCATCATTTGTAGTTCATATCATATCTTAATTAATCATCATGATATCATTAAAAGCATAATCATTTAATGAAATTTAGCCTTCGTATGGTCATCACTTAAGGAAAGAAGTCCTCATTTATGAGAGACCCCTTAAAAGCCAAGTTTTAGAACTTATAAAATGCCTTCAACATTCCTAAGTCCTGCTACCTTAAGATACTTTATCTCTAATTTAAAAGCATATTAAGTTGTCAAAATAAATGTCCTCTTACTTAGATAAGCAATTCTTTAAGCATCCTTCCCTTATGGCTTTAACATGTCTTCTAAAAAATTATTGCTTGAGGTGTATCTTTATCTTCTCCTTTAGGTGTTAACCCTTCAATAAAGCCACAAGCACAAACACTCAATCATAAGGTTAAAAATTCTCTTAATTTTGAAATTATTCAAAATAATTATACAAAGGAGCAACCTTATGACAAATAATCTCCTTCGCATAGTTAAACATGTAATAATTAAAAAAAACTCAATGTTTTTCTTATTTAGTTATCATGTCCGCTAAAAATATAATTTGTCAATCTAATTTTAATTATTCAGTACAAATAAAAATCAATTTGTTAGCTATTAGATATAATTATCACAATTAAAATATTTAGGCACTATTAAAAATTTACATACAAACTTTGAGTTTTTTGGATCATTAAACAAGAACCAAAGAAAAAGGTCAATCATTGTAATCCCCAAACTTTCATATTTCACTAAATGAAGTCTCATTTTTTAACATCATTTAAAATCATCTATTTATTTTAATCTATTATTTTTAAAAATCTTTACCTTAGAATTCAACTAATTTCTTTTCAAATAAATGAGTAGAGATAAACATCCCTTTAGTTGCCATTTTTTTTAGAACATTCTCTCTTTTTCATCTTTTTTCAATTCATTAACTTACTGATAAAGAACTCACTAGGAGATCTGCCTTGGGAATTTTTTATCTGAATTGTTACTTTGCTCGAAAAAGTTAGAAATCAAGTTGTTGATCAAAAGATTAAGATTGATCATTTCCTTTGACAAGTCTAATTTTGTATTCTATTAAGAACATAAGAAAGCAAAGTATAAACTTGCATAAAACTCAATAATATTTATGAAAGATGATCTCAATTTGTAATATAAGGTTAGAGCTTATATAGTTCCTTACAAAGTGAAGTTTCCTACATATAAAAGGTTTAAAATACCTAAACAAAGTTATATTTAAATAGGAAACACATTTTAGATAAAAGTCCTAGCTAAATAGGAAAGAAACAACCCAAAATTCAATTAACAAAATAAGAAAATAGATTGTTCTTAAAGTGTATAAGCTCGATGCATAGAGGTGTGTTATTGTAATCCTTACATAGAAAACATGATAACTCGAAGCACGACTATCGAAGCCATATGCTTACCATCCCTACTTACTGAAAAGCATCATTTTGAAGCATGACCATGTGATTTGGATTCCTTCTGTCCCGTCAATGTACGGTCGTGTGTTATGGCTTTGCATGGTCTTTTTCGTTTAAACAAGCTTATTTTGACTTGTAACTTTCTTCTTGAAGTTTCTTCCATGCAATTAAGGTATAAAGGACTTGATTTTGACTTGAAAAAGATCTTCTAATTTTATCTTGCACTTTCATGATCAATCCTTGAAAAGTTTCTTTCATTCTTTTAGTCTTTGCCCTAATCATTAGGCCTTAAATCCCTTGTAATGGACCTTGGAAAGGCTTACTTGCATCTTAATCTCCTTAGTTTGCTTAGGATTAGCTTTATAGGTCAGATGGTTTGGGATGGTAAAATCGAAGGGGTGGAGGGGGGAGGCGGGGAGGAGTCGATTTGGTGCTTAGTTCTTCTTATAGAAGGTAACCCTTGGGAAGTCTCTTCGCGAAAAAGATCTTCAAGATCCTACAATAAAGACACAATAACAATAGGCAAAGATGGGTTAAGTTCGTTAGACAAAAGATAAACTTATACATGAGTACAAGTAATTATTGCCTAGCACTCAAAGCACTTTTAATCTCACTTTTTTTTGCAATCATAATCTTTTTCTCACTCTTATCTCCTTTTTTCCCATTTTTTATTTCAACTTTTCTCTCTTCCTCACCTTTACTTTTTCTTTTTTGTGCACACTTTTCCTCTTTTTAATTTTTCTCTTTACACTTTTTTCTTTCTTTTCCTCTTCTTTACTAATTTGCTTTTCTCTCATTTGGCACTCTCTTCCTTTCTAATTTGCTTTTCTCTTCCTTACTAACTATTCTCAATTGATGCTAATAAGTTTGAAGTGGTTTGAAAGGAGTTAGTGCAAAATATAGATTATTAAGTATAAAGGAATAATGATTTTTGTACCCATCATATGTGACCTTTCGAACAAATTGTCATGGTTGACCAAGCAAAATTAGACTCACATACATTGGTGCAACATCACATAAGACTTCATCCTTATATTTGTCAATGGAAAACAAAACTAACACTTGCTTGTTAACCCTCAGATCTCCACAATTATTAAGCCAAGTGAGTTTGTATAGTTTAGGATGCTTCATGGTATGCAAGTCTAGCTTTTTAACTAATAATGCACTAGTAACGTTGTTGCTATCTCTTTTGCAAGTAGCTTTCTTGCCTTTGTTAGATATCGATTCCTCCTAGTCTGACTCATCTTCTTCCTCCTCTTCGATTATGCATCATTTAAAGGATTTAGAATTTGATTGGAATCATATATCATCCAACCTCATATTCAATATTTGAAATTGATCCTCAAAAGCCTTCATGAACAATTTCATGCCACTATTTTATGATTCTTTTTCATTGCTTATGTTTATAACAGACAAAAATTTGTTACTAATAAAAGAAAATTGTTCCTCATATACTTCCTTACATGCTTGCACTTGGATAGATGATCATTGCTTATGTTTCACACAAATTAGGCTTATACCCTCTAATAAGCTCACCACTCTTGCCTTTTGCCTATTAAGCTAGCCTTCTTAATGTTCTAAAAAGAATCAAAACTAACAAATCTTAAGAAGTAATCAACAATTAATGACAACTTCAAAGATCAACACTTCAAAGACCTAGTTAAGGAAAAGAAAATTGATTAACAAAACTAAGAAAATAAGAAAAATTCAAAAGAAGCAACAAACATGTGAAAGAAATAACTAGAACATAATGAAATAAACATACAAAACAACTTGTGCAAAGAAACTCAAGAATCACAAAACACAAAACAACTCAATTGCACCCAATTGAAATAAAGTTCCTCTGTTGGGAATATGAAACTTGTGATTTTTTCTTTTCTTTTTTTTTTTTTTTACTTTCTCTTTTTTTAATTCAACTTTTTTTTTTAATAAAGAGATCAAACTAACACCTTGAGTTTATGTTATGTGAACTCTAATAATGTCAATTTGAAACCTAACAACTATAGAGAATTGCGAACTCCAAACATGTATATTGAAGCCTAACACTAATAATTTGAAAATAATGATGTTCAATTTGACACAAAAACATAAGAAAACATGCAAAAGAAGATAGATGGAAGATAGAACTAGAAGTAAAGATTTAGAGACACGAAAATAAAGAAGACTTGAAACAAAGAGGACATGGATACATAACTTGATTATAATACCGAGCTTTGATAGTAACTAATAAAGAACCTACTAAGAAATCGTCCTAGGAACTCTTTATATGAATGATCACTTTGCCCAAGAAAGCTAAAATTCAAATTATCGATTAAAAGATTAGAACCCCAAGAAAACTAAGTCCTTAAAACCCCAGTCTTGAAGATGCCACAAAGGTTGATCACTTTTTTTAATAAGTTTAATTATGTATTTTACAAAAAACACTAGAATGTAAAGCACAAACTTGGCCAAAACTTAATAATATTGATTAAAGATTATCTCAATTTGTAATACAAGGATAGGGCTTGGATAAAGCCTTATAAAGCAAAGTTTCCAACATTGAAAAGTTTTAAAATTCCTAAACAAAGTTATAACTAAATAGGAAATGTATTCTAGATAAAATTTGTAGTTAAATAGGAAAAAAACAACTCAAAATTTAGTTAAGAAAATAAGAAAACAGATTGTTCTTAAAGCACATAACCTCGATGCATGACTGTGTGTTGCTATGATCCTCACTTAGCAAACGCGATGGCTAGATGCACAATCATGTCACCAAAGGTGTTCAGGTCTAGTTCTGGACCAATTATTTACAAATATCTAGAACTAACAATGAATAATTTTAAATATTGATTCGGTTTAATTTGATTAAATTTTGGGTTTCGATTCTATATTTTATGAAATTATTCATATACTCATATTTATTATATAATTATAAATTATATATATATATATATATATATATATATATATATATATATATATATATATATATATATATATATATATATATATTTTGTATTTATATATATATCTTTTATATATATTTTTTTTTTTATTATATTTATTGTGAGGGTG
>CATIWR010162224.1:0-57356 GCA_949677035.1 Omphalea diandra | reverse complement strand
AAAGTTGTATATTTATGTCTGATCTACATATTTGTGAAATAATGTTGCCAAATCCATCATGGTTACTGAGATATTGTCCCTTTATCATGACTGATTGTCAACATGTTATGAACCTACTTACCCCGAGATTGATCTTTTGTTTTGGTGACCTTATAGACTGAACTGGATAATAAGTAAAGAATAAAAAATGTTCATTTATATGTTTTACAATTGAAGGTAGAATATTATTGCAATTGGACTGGTACAATTTGAGATATGCCTGAGAATGTAAGACCTACTCAGACTGAGATGACATTGCAACAGGGAAGAACTTAAAAATTCACCACATTTTGTGTGTGTTTGATATTGGGTTGAAATTTGAATATGTTGTCCCATTATATGTCTAGTTTGTTTGAAAAAAAGAATCAAGCCATTTGGATAAGTATATAGGGAGTTATTATTGTGACCGTGTAGCAAGCTCAGGCTTCCATATAAAGAAAATATGTATAAACACTAGGTACACTTGCATGGATCATACCATAACTGCATACCAGGCATTCATAATCATTTTGATATAATTATAACCATGTATGTATCAAATATTAGGATCTCAATACTTTGAAGAAGCCCTACCATAAAGGTTGGTCACATCAAAAGGTGAGTAAAAACCATAATTGGATTCAATGAGTGTATGTGATAATTATATGACATGATTATACTTTATTACATGTATATATGATTGAATTGTTACATGTTACATGGAAATAATATGATTATGTTCTATTACATATATATATGATTGAATTGTTACATGTTACATAGGAATACAGGCCAATTGAGAATTAAATGCTCTTAACGATTACTTAGCATATCATTTGTGAATAAGCCATTGCATATGGAACTAAAAGGGGCGTTGTGACTGACTTTTCAAACACTTGTAAATTATAAGAAGATGGACCAATAGGTCCCAAATCATATGTTACATGCATCACATGAATATCCTGAGAGCAATGTTTGCCTTGCTCAGTCACAACAAAAACAAAGCTATTGCACTTGCACTTGCATAGTGAATTGTTATACTTGCAATGTATCTTGATGATATCTGATTATAGATTATGCCATGAGAATTTGATTATTGTTTCTATTCACTGAGTCGCGACTCACCAAATCATAATTATTTTTCAGATACTGAAGCATAGAGTTTAGACATTTTGGTGCATAAAGTCTTGCATAAAGACACATGGAACACAGGTCGTCGACTGAATTTCAACTCTCTCTCCTTGTGTCATGTACATACATTTGATAGGAACTAGTTATGGTCACTGGTCCTAAAATTGGTTAACACATGTGTACATTAAATACATATGGGATTATATATGTATGATGAATAAACCTTAATGTGTATGCATTTTCGAATGTGAAATGCCATGATTTACAACTGAAGACGATAGTTACAATTGGTGGTATCAGAGGGTTCAAGCACACGCGGGGTAGACGTGCAAATCCCGGTGTGTATGACATCGCGAGGCTAATGGACAAATCTCAGATGTTGAGTGCTCTGATAGGTACCAGCTATAGCCACATTGTGACGTTACAATTAGTGGTTTCAAAGGTGATTTACAAATGAGAATAATAAATGTCACAATTATTGGTTTGACAAATGAATTTAGATGTTACAGTTTTGGTATCAGAGAGGCTCAAGCATATGTGAGGCAGACGTGCAAATCCTGGTGTGTATGACATCGCAAGACTGACGGGCAAATCCTGAATGTTGAGTGCTCTGATAGGTATTGATTGTAGCATTACAGATTGTGGTTAAAAAAAAAAGAAGAAGCTAACAATCAATGGTATCAATGGTCGTTACATTAGAAAGGCCAGAACTAGTGCAAGACACTATAGATACGGCCAAGGTAATTAAGAGCAAACTTAAAGCAACACAAGATAAGTAAATGAGCTATGCAAACCAACACAAAAGAAAATGGAATATGAGATGGGAAACAAAGTGTTCCTTCGAGTTTCACAATGGAAAGGAATAATTCGATTTGACAAGAAGGGGAAATTGAGTCCTCGATACATAAGACCATATAAGATCTTAGAAAGAATTGGTCCATTAGCTTATAGGCTAGCACTACCTCCAGAGATGGTTCAGATTCATGATGTATTCCATATGAGTATGCTTAGGAAGTATCAGTCTGATCCTACACATATACTTAGGGATCTAGCGATAATAATTACAGATGATGTAAGTTGCATTAAAGAACTAGTGGAAATCATCGGTTATAAGACAAAAAAATTATGAAATCAAGAAATTGCTTTGGTTAAGGTGTTATGGAGAAACCACTCATAAGAAGAGACTACATGGGGAACCATAGAGAACATGAAATGACAATATCCACATTTGTTTACAGGTATTGAATTTCGAGGAAGAAATTCTTTATAAGAGGGGAATAAATGTAACATCCCTATCCACATTCATTAGTATTATCACATGAACATATTCATTGCATAAATGATATGAAATCCCATGTGAACATATGCATTGGATAAATGATCATTTAGATACGTGAATTGGATAAGCACGATGATGACACATGCACTATTGCATTTGGGACTCTTGAACATATATGTAGTGTTTGTATAGTTACATGACAAATTGTTTTATGTTGTGTGCTTATTATAGCATCATAAATAATGGTGTTCTAGAGCTTATTTTAAAGTATAAGGAGCATCTAGGAATTAGGAGATGGATGGAGGTGCTTAAGGAGTGAAGAAGAGGGATTAAAAGAGGAAAGTGAACTTTCAATCAATAGGAATGCAACACCATGATGTTGCCTTATTACAATAGGTTTACAAATGAAATTTTTGACCCTTTATGATCATAATTAAGGGGTTAGACATGAGTTATAATAGAAGAGAGAGAGTGAGAGCTAGGGAAGAAAGAAAAGAAGGAAGAAGAAGAAAAAGAAGAAGAAGAAGAGGAAGAAGTGTGGACTGCCTAGGAAAGAGTCCTAAGGTTTTCTAATTCTGGGACAATAGGTAAGTTAATTTATCTTCTTCTCAACTTAAATTAACCTCTTAGGACATGTTAATCATGCAAGGTTAGTGAGAATTATGGAATAATTAAGGTAGAGCTGTTAAGGTAGAGCTGTTGGATAAGTGTTGAAATTCAAGACAACAAGAGCTATTTGTGCTGGATTTTGTACCCACGATTTCATAACCCTAGAAGAGAAATTAGGGAAAGTGTAAAATATGAAAGTTGTATCTTTACATCCCATATAAATTAATATGAAATTGTTTTGCTTGATTTGGTGTGTGTGAGGAGTTATGGCTCCTTTATTAGGGCTAGTTCACAACCAATCGAGATGACCTCAGTCTTTCTATTTTCTTATATTTTGATAGCCTTATGTTATGATTTTGACAAAGTGTAAAACATGACATTTATAGGGTTATATCCCATATAAATACTTGTAAAACATTTTTGATTGATTTGTTATGTGGAAAGAGATATGGCTCATTGATTGGGACTGACCCTATACCAGGATGAAACCCTACCTTTCTTTTAATTTTGTTTTCCAAGAATTTGATGGCCATAAATTCAGAATTTGATGTTGGTACAAACTTGAAAGTTGTATATTTATGTTGGATCTATATACTTGTGAGATATTTTTGCCAAATTTAGCATGGTTGTTGAGATATTTTCCCTTTATCATGACTGTTTGTCAACATGTTATAAACCTGCTCACCCTGATATTGGTCCTTTATTTTGATGACCTTATAGATTGAATTAGACAATGAGTAACATGAAAAATGTTCCTTTATATGTTTTTTTAACTTATGGTAGATTATTATTATAATTGGATTTGTAAAATTTGATATACACCCAAGAATGTAAGACCTACTCAGGCTAAGATGACATTGCAAGAGGGAAAAATTTAAAAATTCACCACATTTTTTGTGTGTCTGATATTGGCCTGAAACTTGAATATGTTGTATCATTATGTGTCTAATTTGTTTTAAAAAAAAATCAACTCATTTGGATAAGTATATCTAGAGTTATTTCTATGAGAGTGTAGTAAGCTTAGGCTGCCATATAAGGAAAACGTGCATAAACACTACGTCCACTTGCATGGATCATGCTATAGTTGCATACCAAGCATTCATAATCATTTTGGCATACTTATAACCATGTATGCATCAAATGTTAGGATCTCAAAACTTTGAGGAAGCCCTAGAGAGAGAACCAAACCTACCATAAGGGTTGGTCACATCAAAAGGTGAATAAAAACGATAATTAGATTCTAATGTGTATATTTGTGATAATTTTATGATGTGATTATATTCTATTACATGTATATATGATTGAATTGTTACATTTTACATGTGAATACAAGTCAAATGAGAATCATATGCTCTTAATGATTACTTGGTATACCATTTGTGAATGAGCACTTGCACATGGAACTAAAAGGATGTTGCGGCCAACTTGTCAAACACTTGCAAATCATGTGGAAGTTGGACCAATAGATCCCATTGGCACATGTTATTAATCACGTGGAAGATGGACCAATATGTCTCATTGGCATATGTTATTGATCAAATGAATCACTTGTTATATACTGGCCAACAAAATCAAATGTCACTTTAATCGTATGAATTCCAGGGAGCAGTGTTTGCCTTGCATGGTCACGAAAAAAATTAATCTATTGCACTTGCACTTGCATAGCCAAATCTTATACTTGTAATGTATCCTGATGATATTTGATTGTTGGTTGTGACATAAGAGTCTGATTATCATTTGTTTTCATTGAGTTGCGACTCACCAAATCACAATTATATTTTTCAGATACTGAAGAATAGGGATTGGACACTCAGGTGCTTATAGTTTTGCATTGAGACATATGGACAACAGGTCATCGGCTAAATTCTAACTCTCTCTCTCTCTCTCTCTCTCCTGTGTCATGTACATACATTTAGATAGGAACTGGTTATAGTCACTAGCTTTGAATAATTAGTTAACATATATGTACATTAAATACATGTTCGATTATGTGTGTATGATGGATAAACCTTTATGCATATGGATTTTTGGACATGGATGCTATGAGTTTTGTAAATGAAAATGGTCGTTATAACCTTAGTTAAACAACCATCTCTGCATGGCCAAGTATGGCAACCCTGACCTAAGTGCTTTTTGGGTGTGGTTGGCTTAAGGGTTCAACAAGCTTGTTCTTATCTCTTAGGCTTTATCATCTTATTCATTTGGGATAAGATAAACATATGATTCTCATCACAAGGTTCATATCCAATAATCTTAAAATTTAGTGATTATAATTAGCCTATGGTAGTAAAATTCTATACTAATAAATTTTTTTTATCTATTATACCTTACAATTTTGAAAGATGAATGTTTGCCAATAAACTTACTAGTGCTTATTATTAATAGATTTTGATGCCCTCCTTGCTATGGATTATTTAACAAGTCACTATACTTATTTGGATTGTTGATCAAAAACTACCTTTAGAATGCCAAAAAAAGAAGATTTTAGCTACCAATATGATATTTGATACTAGCGATCATAAGATGTTAAAAAATGGATATTAAGGTTAATTGACTTTAATAAGAAATGTGAAAGTTGATTAGGGTAGTCATGAGTTGCACTTATGGTGAATAAGTCATTTGATGTGTTTATTAAAGATTTGCTAGGAATTCTTTCAAATATGAGATGTGATTTCTATATTGACATAACACTAAGAGCAAGCCTATGTTCATACCACCGTATAGGATGCAACTATAAGGCTTAAAGAATTAAAAACTCAATTAGAAATTTTTATGCATAAAGGGTTCATTTGCTCTAGTACTTTAAGTTAAGGTGCTTTTTTTGTTTATGAAATAAAAGGATGGCTCCATAAGGTTGTATATCAATTACAAGTTGTTGAACAAGGTCAATATCCATAATAAATAACCTTTACCTTAGATCAATGATATCTTCAGTTAGTTATATAGAGCAAGTGTTTCTATAGAATTTACTTGAGATTAGGTAACCACTAGATGAGGGTTAAAAGAGAAGAAATTCTACAATTAGCTTTTAAGACTTGATATAACCATTATGAGTTCCTTATAATGCCATTTTTTCTTACTAATACACTAATGGCCTTTATAGATTTGATGAATAGGGTGTTTCAACCACTGTTATATCACTTTGTAATTATCTTAAATCGATGCTTTTTTAATGTTACAATACCTTTATTATAGACTAAACTACAGGAATAACTTAATCATAAGAATTGTGAGATTCTTTCATAGTTTGGCTTACATATATCTGTATATATACCCATGTACAATTTTTCAGTGAAATACAATATAAATGAACCTTTCTTCTAACAACGTAGTATCATAGCCTAGTTAAGAAAGCTTTCTGGTATTCTTCTCTTTGTCCAAGTGAGTAGGTCTATTTCTAGTTTGCCTTATTGAGTATATCCAACCTATTAACTTTGGGCTTGTTTGCTTTGGTCTCTAGCAATTGTCATCAATAACCTAGGAAGAATCACTACCTACCAATTGGCCACTCTACTAAGACTAGCTTTCAAAATTCCTACGCATGGCCCTCAAGCACCACTTGACCAGTTTGCCTAGTCCTTCATGTGTTGAAGCATGATGTTGTGGATGATGACTGTGCCACTTCTCATCAATCTTCTCAAAGATGTCCTCTCATGAGTTTTTTGGTATGGTTAGTTCCTCAATTCAACTCTTTTATGTTGTCTTCCTCTCTCGTTTGGTTTAGCGATTATTTGTGTTGTTTTAGCTGTTGGGTTTCTTTGATTGGCTATTTGGTTTATTTCAGTTATTGAGTTTCTTTAATTGGATTTATCTGGAGTCTTTCTTGACTGATTGAAGAGTAAATGGCTAAATAAAAGAATCCAATTATGCCCCATATGAATCTTATTATGTCTAAAATTATTGAATACAATCTAGATGGTTCTAATTATTTAGACTGGTGCAAGGTTATATGACTTTATCTTTGTAATATTTCTAAAGATAATCATTTAATTGATGATCTACCTGCTAATGATACTCGTACTAAAAGGTTAAAAGATGATGCTCAATTTTTTTATACAAATTCAAAATTCTATTAATACTAAGATAGTTAGTCTGGTCATACAATATCATTATGTGAAAGAATTGATGAAGTATTTAGCTTTTTTTAATATATTCTTGTAAAGCAAATATTTCTTATATTTGTGATGTGTGTAAAGGATTTTATCAAGTTGAACAATAAGTTTAATCTTCTTAGGCTTAATCATGACCATTAAACATACTTGTAAGGAGTTGAATACGTTGTTACCTTTAGTACTTACATTAAAGTCCAACAAACTCAATAAGAGTAAATAATGATAATTAATTTTCTTGCTAGTCTTAATTCTCAACTTGAACGTTCTAAATCATAAATTTAAGCCAGTGTTGAGATTTCCTCTTTAAAAGAGGCCTTTACTGGAACACTTTACATAGATACTGGTGTTTTTATTTCAACATTCTAGTGCACTTATTAGTCATCGTAGAGGCATAATTAACTAATCTCATATTCAAGGTCATAGTCAAGGTGGAGGTAATAGTGGCCGAAATGACAAAGGCCAAAATATAGGGAAAGTAGTTTGCCACTATTGTCATGAATTTTGATCACACTAAACAAACTTATAAGAGATTGCAAAAGACAAATCATATGTTGTTTAGTCTCATTCAGCCTATGTTGCCACTATTAGTAATGCTCCATCTTTTGATCAGACTATTTCAATATCTACAGATGAGTATGCAAAATTCATTAGTACCAAAAAAGCATTAAGGAATTCATTTTAGTCTATTGTTGTTAAGTAACACTAATGCTTGTCTTCTTTCTTCTTTTTTTCAATGGTTGATTGACTGTGGTGCCACAGATCATATTATAGGTAGTTTTTAGTCTCTATAAATTAGACACCTTTAAATCACACACCATACTATCTTTTGTCACCTTAGCAGATGGTTCCACCTCTTTTATTCTTGGCTTTGGCACTATTGATCTCACCCCACTAATTTCCTTATCATCCATATTATGTTTTCTAGGATTCTCCATTAATTTGATGTTTGTTAGCAAAATCACAGGTTTGTTAGCAAAATCACAGATTTGTTAGCAAAATCACAAATCTTCTTAATTATTTTGTCTCATTTTTTCCTAATTATTTTCTATTTCAAAATTTTTTGACGAAGAGAATTGTTGGTAAAGGAGTGAATCAGGAGGTTTTTATATTTTAGATACTTTGATACCTCGGTCTGTCACTTATTATAGCACTGTATCCCCTTTTGAAGCCTATTGATGATTGGGACATCCATATTCACTATTGTTACAAAAATTATTATGTCCTCAGCTTTATAATCTACCTTTTCTATATTATGAGCCTTTTAAGTTTGCAAAATACCATCATGTGTCTTATAGTCATCGAGCCAATAAAACAACTACAAGCCTTTCAATTAGTACATTCAGATGTTTGGGGATGGTTTTTCTTATATGACTTGGCTTTATTTTATGAAATCTCATTTTGAGTTACTTGCACATTTTTAATCTTTTTGTGTTGAAATTCACATTTAGTTTAATATATCTATAGAAATATTAAAGGGTGATAATTTTAAATAAAATTTTTTTGATTGTTTTCAGACTTATATAACTCAAAATGGGCTCTTTATCAATCATCACGTGTTGACACTCCATCTTAAAATGGGGTGGTCGAGAGGAAAAATAGACATATTGTTGCAATAGTCAATGATCTTTTATTTCAAATGTATGTTCCCGTTTTAGGCTAATGCAGTGTATACTACTTATTTTTTTGATTAATCACAAGCCTTTTATTGTTCTTCATGGTCAGACTATATAAAATTTCATTCCTAAATAAGTCTATATTTTATATTGAACCATTCATTTTTTGTTATTCTTGTTTCATTTGTGATACTCATCTATATTTTTCAAAATTAGACCTTAAGTCTTTCAAATGCATTTTCTTAGGCTATTGTCACCTCCAAAAAGTGTCTAGGTGTTGTTCTTTTCTTTTGAACTACTATCTTGTGTCACTGATTCTACATTTTATGTGTTCCTTTCTTTCATACAACATATACTCTGACAGATCACCAAAAGGATGATGATATACTTATCTATCATGTTACCTATCTTATCTTTGTCTCATAGTCACCTCCACCACCTTAACAAAGCCACCTATCACTCATTTCTATTCTCAAATGCCTCATGCTCCTGTGATCAGTTTATAACCAACACCCCCTTTATCATTAGATCCAACTTCCAACAACCTTGATCAACCCATTGCTCTTCGAAAAGGTAAATGTCAGTGTACTTATCTAATTTTTGCTTTTGTTACCTATGATCATTTATCTTCTACTTCATACTTTTTTTATTGCATATCATGACTTTATAGCAGATCTTAAATTTGTTCACCAAATCTTATCCTACCATGGCTAGCACAATGCCATGTTAGATGAAATAAATGTTTTAATCTCCAATGGTACTTGGGATCTTATAGAATTACCTATAGATAAGAAATTTATTAGATGTAAATAGGACCTTTATAGTCAAATTCATTTCTTATGGCTCAATAGCACATTTGAAGGCTCACTTAATTACTAAAGGCTATGCCCAATCATGTGGTGTAGATCATTTTGACACATTTTCTCTTATGGCCAAATTGATATTGGTCAGGTTATTCATCTATTTTTTGATGGCCTTTTCATCAACCTGATGTCAAAACTGCCTTCTTGCTTGGGAACCTTCATAAGGAAATGTATATGGAGCAATCATCTGGGTTTGTTGCTTAAGCTGAGTTTATGAAGGAAGGTTTTCCACCTTTGCAAATCAATCCATGAGCTGAAACAAAGTCTCTATGCATGGCTGATAATATTCAATCTAGTAGTAGAGAGGGTTTGGACTAAGTAAAAGCAAGTATGATCATAAAGTATTCTATTAGCGGTCTACATCGGGCATTATTCTACTTATTATGATCATAAAGTATTCTATATATAGATGATACTATCTTTAGTGGCAATGATAATCAAAGAATTTCATCATTGAAATCTTTCTTGTAGAGCCAATTTAATACTAAAGATTTGGGGAAAATAAAGTATTTTTTTGGGAATTCTGGTTTCACGGAATAGAAATTGCATTTTGTTATCTTAGTAAAAGTCTACTCTATACTTGTTAACCAAAATTAGAAAATTGGGAGTTAAACTATGAATACTCCTACAAGTTACAAAAAAAAGAGAATGTTTTTGATGATTCTAAATGATATAGAAGACTACTTGGGAAAATGTACTATCTTATGGTGAATCATCTTGATATCGCTTATTCAATCAGTGTTGTAAGTCAATTTATGTCATCTCCAATAGTACATCAATGGGTAACCTTGGAACAAATCCTATGTTATTTAATAGGAGCTCATGGAGGAGGGATTTTATATCTGAATCATGGTCACAATAATATTGAGTGTTTTTTAGTTGTAGATGTGGTAAGATCCACGATTGACGGGAGGTCTACTATTGGTTATTGTGTTTTTATTGTTGGCAACTTGATTTCATGGAAAAGTAAGGAGCAGAGTGTTGTATCTTAGTTGAGTACAAAATCAGAATAAAGAGTAATGGCTCAATTTGTGTGTGAGCTTCTATGGATTTTTCTGTTCATAACTAAGGCTGGTCTCAAAGTATCAATTCCAACAAAGCTTTGGTGTGATAATCAATAAAGTTATTGATATTACCTTGAACCCAGTGGTTCATGAATTAACTAAACATGTTATGATAAATTAACATTTCTTTCATGAAAAATATAACAAAACCTGATTTTTATAGCATATGTGAGAATGGGAGAATTGTTAGGGGATATTTTTACAAAAGTTCTTTGAAGGAATCAGGTGTTTTACATGCCTAACAAGTTGGGCCTGATTGAGATATGTGTTCCAACTTAAAGGGGAGTGTCACAATATCAGTATTATAATCTACACCATAGGAATTGCTTGATCATAGGAATTGTGAGACTCTTTCCTAGTTTAGCTTACATATATCTATATATACCCATGTATATTCTCTCAATGAAACACAATACAAATGATCCTTTCCTTTGATAATACTTAATATAGTCTATACATTTGAGAATGCTATTAAAAAGACCTTGAAAATGTATTATCTTTATGCTAAGATCGTCAAGTGTGAATTTTTAGTTAGATAGGGTGACATTCCTCAGTCATATGATATCAAGTCAAGGTATTCAAATTGATTTGGGTAAGATTAAAAGAAAGGTGGAATTTCCTTTTTATAATTAGACTCTCTCATATACATCCTTCCTATTGGTGTTATAAAATAATTATTTGTGATAAATAACTAGAATATTCTAAGGTATACTCCTTATGTTAGGGAATGTTATATACAACAAGAAAATTTGGATATGTAGGATAAGTGTCATCCTTTACTAATCAAAGACAAGGACTTATTCAGGCAAAAAATAAATTAATGTTATTTAGTTGGGGCATAAAAAGATTCATAAGCAATCTCTTACTTGAACAAGTATTTCTAGAATAGCCTTGTAATTCTTTATTTTCTTTTTAAAAGCACCTTTTCAAAGGGCTTATTAATCCTCTTTTTATAAACTATAGAGGTAATCTTGCCATGAAGCACAATTTTAATTAACAAACTAACTAGTTTATAGTAATTGAATCATGTATATTTGATGAACAAACTAATGACTTTATGAAGCCTTAAATCACACTATCTGTGTGAGCAAACCAACGTGCTATCATTACCACCATTTAATGGATCAACATATATAGGTACCCTAATAAAGCCATTAATGGCAAAATTCGTTAAGAGGATAGTTAATCTAGTAGTAGTGCCAATTTTTTATATCCTACTAATCAAGTAAGGGAGTTATCATTACTTTTTTATCAATTAGGTAGTTACCCATTGGTCTAGATTAATTATAGTAATAAAAGTGAGGAATTTTTTTTTATTTTGGCAAGCTATATAGGAGGTTTGTTTAAGATCTCTATAGGTTATTAGTGTGTTTCATAAAGCTAACTAACAAGAATGTTAAGTTGTATGATAAATGCATGTGAGGCAAGCTTCTAGTAGCTAAAGATTATTTAAGCCCCACTTCAATGTTAGCTTTTCCATATTTAGGGTGAGGATATATGTTGTACTATAATGCTTTTAGTATTGGTATTGTGTGCATTTTGATGTAGCATGGTAGGGTGATTGTTTATGCCTTGAGGCAAAGGAAAAGATATAAGTAGAATTATCCCACTTACAACTTGAAAATGGCAGTAATATTAGAAGCATTACTTATATGGTGAGGCTTATATGTTCTTCATAAACCATAAGAGTTTGTAATATATCTTCACTTGGAAAGATCTAAAATTATGGAAGAAAAGATGGGTGAAGTAATTAAAGAACCATAATTATATAATTTCTTACCACTTAAGTAAGGTTAATATGGTAGTTGATGCTTTGAGCCAAAAATCCTTCAGTAGCATGTCACATATTATTATATAAAAGGGGTTCAAGTATGCTCATGAAGATTTAGATAAAAGTGTTCAAATATAGCTCATTTTATAGGTTTTTTTATTGGCATAAATAATAGTGCAGCTAGTTTTACTTAATAAGACCACGACAGCTCAATGCTAAGACTTTAAGGTAGTAAAATTAAGCATAGTAGTTACAAGTAGAACCACCTCTAATTTTAACCTTGATTCAAAAAGAGTAGTTTGATGTGGTAAGCATTTATATATTCCATTTAGTAGATAGGCTTGGGGAGGAGTTTATGAGAGAAATGCACAATACTACCTATAGTGTTAATCTAAAACTACTAAAATGTACTATGACTTGAGGCAATTTATTGATGAAGAAGGATTAAAAGGGACATATATTATTTATAATTTAGTACCTGGCTTGTCAACAAGTTAAGTTAGAGTACTAAAATACAAAGAGGTCATTGAATGTTCCCATCATTCTAAAATAGAAATGGGAGTGGATTGCAATGAATTTTGTGATAAGACTACTTATTTAAAAGGATATGAATATAGTTAGGTGATTATGGATTAATTGATGAAGATGGTCTATTTTCTTATGGTGAAAGCCACTTACTTAATTGATAAGTTAGCCAAATTGTATAGCACTTGTATATTGCACTAGTCTTTATTATTTCTAATAGAGGATCTCTATTTATATTAAAGTCTTGGTCATGTTTATAGAAAGATTGGGAATACAATTAGTTTTCAACACGACTTTTCATCCTCAAATTGATGTATAATTCAAAAGGATAATTAAGATGTTAAAGGATGTGTTTTTTCTTTATTCTCAATTTTAAAGGCTTTTAAAAGATATACATAACCTTATAAAATAATAGTAATCACTTTAGTATCAAAATGATATCACATGTTGCTTAAAATAAAGGAAGTTTATCTCTTATATTTTGTAATAAGCTAGTGAAAAATTATTAGCAGGTATGAATTTAGTTTAGAGAACAAATCAAAACTGCCTTTGATCAAGTAGAGATTGAAAATAATTATGAGTCTTTAGAAGAGCTATACTAATATAAGGCTACGAAACATGCATTTTAAGGTTGAATGTATTATTTTTCTCAAAGTGTTGCTAATTAAAAGGGTTATGAGAGTAAATAAGCAAGGTAAATTAGAACTTCATTATATTAATCCTTTTGAGTTATATAAATTGTTGAAGAGTTTTCCTATTGGTTGGATTGGCTTTTAAACTTTAACAATTATCATCTAGTATTTTATATGGGCATACATAAAAAGTATGTGCCTAATCATCCTTCACTTGCAATAATCAAGATATAGGTAGAGATTGCCTTAATTACTTGTGTAAGGAGTATTTAGTTATTATTATAGACATATATTAGAAAGCTTTTCACCAAGGAGATTTTGATGATTAAGATTCTTTAAAGTAATTATGAAATTGAAGAATGTACATGTGAGGCTAGAGATAATATTTTAAAGTTATATCCTTACCTTTTAAGTGATGTCATATATGATGTACATTTGTATAAGTTCTTTGAAAATTCAAAGATGAATGTTCTTAAGGAAGAAATTTGTAACACCATAAATGATATTTAAACATTTTTTAATCTTGAATATATCTTATTTTTATCCAAAGAATAGATTTCATATGTTTCTTACATGATTGTTCATGTTTGAATATTTCTCTATTGGGGTAAGATAGTTGGTAAATGCATCATAGACTTCACAAAACACTTTTGCACAATCACATAGTCATGGTTGAGTAGGAAACACAACCATTTAATGTTTGATAAAAAAAACATTATAGTGTCTCCATATACACAGTCTATGTTGGATTCATAAAAGGTTTTAACCATTTGTGATGGATTATGAGTTATTGTGAGCACCTAGATGTTTACTCGAATAAGTGAAACCTTGTTTGTGACCCCTAAACCATTTATTGACCATTAAGGGGGGTTAAAAAGATAGAGTCATACTTCGGTACAACCCTTAAGGAAGAAATTTGTAACACCATAAGTGATATTTAAAAATTTTTTAATCTTGAATATATGTTATGTTTATCCAAAGAAAAGATTTTGTATGTTTCTTACATGATTGTTCGTGTTTGAATATTTCTTTATTAGGGTAGAATAGTTGGTAACTGCATCATAGACTTGACAAAACCCTCTTAAACATTCACATTGTCATGGTTGAGTAGGAAACACAACCATTTAATATTTGACAAAAAAAACATTATAGTGTGTCCATATACGTAGGCTATATAGGATTCATAAAAGGTTTTGACCATTTGTAATGGATTATGAGTTATTATGAGCACCTAGATGTTCACTCGAATGAGTGAAACCTTGCTTGTGAGCCCTAAACCATTTATTGACCATTAGGAGGGCTAAAAGGACATAGAGTCATACTTTGGTACAACCCTTAAGTTCTGGCATGCAAAGGGATCCACAAGGGATCTAAAGATAGGCTTCTCGATTGGTATAACTAATATAGTGAATCAAATGCTCAATAAGGGACCTAAAGGGGTAGTACTTTTATAATACCTTAAATGCTTAACTGGAGTTGCCACTTAACTTTGATCAAGATAAAATTCCAGACAAGGATAGATTCTACTCTAAATATGTTTACTAAAGGCCAAACTTATATTCACCTTATTAGAGATTAAGTTTTGAGAATTGGATATAACTTAGGGAAGAAGTTAGGCACTCCCTAAATCTTTCAAATTTAGGAATTCGACATTTGGGAATCCATGGTTCACTTTTACAAGTTTTGTCCTTATCAATTATTTAGTCCATATTAGATGATTATAATCATTTCCTTATGTTATTTCATATACTCATATCAAGCAAAATAGGTACAAACATTCACCATGGGAATGAGTGAGTACATAATCATGTAGTGGTTTATGTAATTGTCAATCAAAGTGATAATATGCAAATGCCAAATCTCAAACCTATAATAAGGACACACAAGTTAGTGCTAAGTATTATAAAAAATGAGATTTCTACCTCTAAGCATGATAACTTAAAATGGAAAGGTCGTATCCTCTTTTATGTTATCAATGGGATTATTATGTTATCATCATGAGATACCCATCATATATCTAATGAGAGTATATGACATCTACACATAAGCATGCTACCTTTAATGTAAAAACACACTCAAATTATCATCCAAAGAATATGTGACATGTTCATGATGTGCATTATCCTATTAAGGGTGTGGTGTGTGTAAGTATGTGGAGTAGCATTTAGATGAATCAGCATTATAATGTGTAGAATACGAGAGGGAATAATGAATGAAAACCTCCCTCTATCAACTTCCTTTCATAACTAACAAAATAAAGGCAAAGGAGAGGTGTATTGCTAGCCATAAGAAAATCTAGGAGACACCCTCAAACTAGTTTGTATGAATATGATGGCAAGGCATGCCATATTTACTGAATTGGCAAAATATAAACTAAAGGGTCATATGTACCAATAACCTTTCCCTAGCAACTTCTCTTTATAATTAGCATAACAAAGGTGAAGAGGATGTAAGTTTATACATGAGAAAAGATAATAAACACCTTCCAAAGATCATATGTGTGAGTGTGGTGAGAAATCAAATCAAGCCTACATTAGATATGCAAAAAATTAAAAAGCAAACTAAAGGGTCATAAGCTTTATAGCCTTCCCCCATCACCTTTCTTTCACACAATCATGCATAAAGGGGATGAAAGGATGAAAACTTAGCCATGGATAAGCTTAAGAAGCACCCTAAAAGTAACTTTAGAAAAACAAAAAGGCATAGCTAAACATGAGAAATATTGGTCCTTAATTATTTCAACCTATCTTATTTCACATGTTGCCCATCTTAAAATGCAAATAGGAAAGATAAAAATTCAAAGAAGATAAAAAGACATTATTATGAATATTACCTATAAGTAGTACATACCACTATGATGTCTTTATAGACAACTAAATGTCTATATTGGCTTTTATGTCTATTGCTATTTGAAACTTTAAAAGATAAAAAAAAAAAAAAAAAAAAAAAAAGAGAAAGGGGAAAGTGGGGGAAGAAAGGGCTTAGAATGGTTTATGGGTTAGCTTATAGCCATCAAAGGCAACTCAAATGCAATTGTTCTTCTGTAAAAAGCAAAGATTATAATATGAAAAGAGAGTTATGCTTAGTATTTTACTTGAAACCATGGGTGTATGTTTTTTGCAATTGGATTTTTTATATATGAAGGGTGTTTAAGCTTTAAACATCTATTTATGCAGTAATTTATTAGGAAATTAGTCTTCTCTACCTCTTGCAAAGTGGGACATTTATAAAAAAAGAAAAAAAGGTACATCTTTACCATATGGTATAAATTGCACCCTATCTTTCTCCCTCCCTCTTTAAAGTGATAAGATCATAAAATATTTTGGAATTATAATTTTAATGTTGCTTGTATAATTAAGAGGTTGTACATATAGCTAATAACTTTGTTGTATAATCAATTAGGTTAATTAGGTTAATATTTTAGGAGTTGCATGCTATTTGGCATTTCATTGACTATTTGCACGACCATGTAAGCTGGCTATACAACCATGTCCTTGGTTGTATAGATAACTTATGAAAAATCAAAATTGATGGTTTTGGGTTTGGGTGTTTGGAAGGTAGGTTTGGTTTAAGGTTACCAAAGATTTGCCCTTCTTTAGGTATTATTTTATTTACCTTTTTTGGGGATGAACTCAACATGGTCCTCATCATTGGGCTTGCATCCCAATAATTCAAAAATTGCAATGCTCATTATTTGCCCCTTACTTTATAGGACTTGGAAAATGACATTATGATAAAATGCTATTTGCACAAGGCATATAATAACATTTAATATAAATTTAAATACAAAAGAAAAGATATATAAGGATATTATTTTCTTAGTAGCTCTGAATAAGTATGAAGGCAGGTTTATAACAACTCTTAATAGGTGCCAAGATTACACTCATCTCTACCAACTCTCAATAGGTACTAGGATGGACCATCTTCTTAGCATTTTTATAATGGGTATCAAGGTTGGATCTTAACAACTCTTGATAGGTATCAAAATTGTTCTTATTCTCTATAAGCTTTTAATGGGTACTAGGGTGGACCATCTTCTTAATAGCTCTCTAATATGTACTAAGGCTCACTTTTGGTAGCTCCTTAGGAGGTATGAAGATTGCACTCATACTTCAGTAGCTCTCTAGCAGGTGTAAAGATTGTACTCATACTCTAGTAGCTCTCAGTAGGTACTAGAATATACCATCTTCTTAGTAACTCTTTAGTTGGTACTAAGATTAGCCCTTGGAAGCTCTTTAGTATGTACTAAAGTTGCATTTAGGTTCTAGCAGCTCTTTAACATGTTTTAAGATAGATCATATCCTTAACAGCTTTTTACTAAGTAATGAGGTAGGCTTTTAGTAACTCTTTAGCAGGAATCGAGGTTGCATTAAACTTGTTAGCTTTATTCTTAAGCTTATAGTTATTGTCCTCAAATTTATCTTCTGGAAACTCTCTACATTCTCTTGATTTTGTCCTCTAATATCTCTTTGGATTCTCTTAATTTTACCCATCAACATCTCCATATATTTTCTTAGTTTTGCCCTATAGCACTTGGCTTAGCTTTCTAGCATCTTACTGTGTTTTCTTAGTTTTGCTCTTTGGCTTTTCTTTAAATTCCCTTAAATTTGCCTTGTGGCCTCTCTATAGGTTCTCTTTCCTTTTTTTGCTCTAGCATATCTCTAGGTTCTCTTAGTTTTCTGCTCTGGCATATATCTAGGTTCTCTTGGTTTTATTTATTTATTTTTTTTTTTTTGCTTTAGCATATCTCTAGGTTCTCTTGCTCTTGCCTTTTAGCATTTTTGCGAATTCTCTTAGTTTTGCTCTTTTATCATCTCTTTGCATTCTTTTGGTTTTGCTTTTCTGTAATTTCTTTGGATTCTCTTAATTTTTCCATTCGACATCTTTCTATATTCAATTGTTTTTGCTATCTGCCTTCTCTTTGGATTTTGTTGGTTTTTCTTTTAGGCTTTTCTTTAGGTTTTCTTAATTTTTCTCTCTAGTATCACTCTGATTTCTCTTAATTTTAGCCTTTGGCATCTCATTAGTTTCTCTCAACCTTGCCCTCTAGCATATCTTTGGATTCTCTTAGTTTTGCTCTTTTAGCATATCTTTTTATTCTATTGGTTTTGCTCTTCCATTATCTCTTTAATTTTTGTCTTTTAGCATCCATCTAAATTATCTTAGTTTTCATCTTCTTATGGACTCCAAAAAATAATGTCAAAATAACAAATATTTTTTTTATTAAAATGAATATTCTATTATTACATTTCAAAGATACTAAAAAGGATATAATGCATTCTATTTTTGAGATTTCACACTTCTTTGGCTATTAGAGAATTAACTTCAAAATTCTTATCTTAAGAGGGGATTGTTTCCCTTTTAGTCCTTTCTTTTCCTCCTTTTGTTGGTTTCTTATCTAGCCTATTAAAGATTTTGTTGCTTTTTTATTTCTTGCCTTTTTGAAAGTTAATATTGAATTCATCATTTATATTTTCTTTCTTTTTCTTCCTTTTTGTTATTTTCCTTTTCCTTTTCTTTTGCTTTTCCTTTTTTCTTCTTTCTTCTTTTGTTTTCTTGTTCTCTTTTTTTCTTTCTTGTTCTCTTTTTTTCTTTTCTTTTTTTTTTTTTTCCTTCTTTCCTTCTTTCTTTCCCGTTTTCTTTTTCTTTTTTTTCTTCTTTTCTTTTCTCTCTTTCTTTTCCTTTTCTCTTACTCTTTTCTCTTTCTTCTTTTTATATTTTTGGATAATCAAGGTTGTTTATATAAATAACAAGTTATTTATATAGATAACTAATAGAGATATATAGAGAGATTGTTTTAGATGACTTTTAAAAACATAGAAGGGACTTAATTGTCTATACAAATAAACAAGTTATTTGTATAGATAACTTTAGGGTCTATATAAACCTCTGGCTAGTTGTTTTTATCTCATTCAACTTATTTCTTTCAATTTTTTTTTCTTTTATTTATTTCTTAATTCCTGTGTAGACTATTTAGGCTTTCTTTAGAGATTTGAGATGCAGCAAGATATTATATTTATTCCTAATGCTTTTGACGATAATGGTGCAACCCACTACTATGGCTTATTCTCTAATAAATGTTATGGTGTCTTTGATTGCAAATTAAGGGTTTTCTTTAGCTCTATTGCTTGAGCTTATCCATTTGATGACCTTCCTAAAAGGTCTAGAGCCTATAATACTAGTTCCTCTAGTGTATGATCTACCTTTTCATCTTTTCGATGTTACGTCTAATAAAGTTAGTCCACCCTCTTTTGCTTTTAATTTTTGCATTCAATTATCTAAGTTAGTTTCTAATCATTATACTTTAGGATTTCTATATGTTATATTTGGTGTTGTATATCTTGATTGCTTAGTTTCTAGCTTTAAAGATTCTTATAAAGTCTTTTATCAAATCTTATGTTTATGTTAAAATGTTGGTTCTTACTTGATTGACTATGCTATCTCTTTCATTTACTAATGATTATCTTGGTATGATTATTTTGTTAACTTAGCATGCCTTATTATCACTATTTTCCTTTTCTTCTAGCTTATTTCCTCATGCTTATTACTTATTATTTTTCAAGGTCACATGTTTTTCACAAAGGTCAGCAAAATCAATGCCTTTAATTCTTGCTCAGTTTTAAGGGTTCTATGAGCATGTTCGCTAGTACATTGTGTTGACTAGGCTACCCCTTTTTTTTGCCCTCCTTCCAATTCATGCATTAGGAAGTGATAGCTCTAGTATGCAATGCTCAGCTGATTATTGATGGAAACTATGCATTCCTTTTATTTGCCTCAGATATGGGAGGTGACATCTAATCTTGCCAACTTCACGTACATGACTAAGATTTAATGCTTTGGGCTATAACTGTATACTAATATTGGGATATACATTAGGGTTGTCTCTTGAGAGTACACCGAGGGCTTTCTAGGGTTTGTTATATTGAAGGGAAAGAATGCCTTTATTCACTCGAGCATAAATCATTGGGAGTCTAGTGGTTATAAATGACTCACACAATGTAGTAGTGGACTAGGTTATAGGTTGTTTCCTACTTGATGGCTTGTTTAACACCCTAATTTCCATACTTAGTGTATAGTAGATATTTGCATACTTCTTATACTAGAGGACCTATGCCTAATGAGTCATTTTGATTGATGCTTGACAATAGTGGCCCATCTTTATTATTTCCTAAATCATTACTGCCTGGGGCTATGATATATAAATGGTTCTTGATGTGTGCTCGAGTTATGAATCCTTGCACTTATTTTCTTATTATATGCATATGATTTATTTACTTTTTTATAGGTCTAGTCTATCTAGTTTGGATTAATGGAGAGCAGCAACCTCTATCAAATGTGGAGCTTTTCTACCTAAGTTTCAATGATAAAGTGGGACTCACCAAACTAAGAAGACGACCATGACTTATTGTACTTGACTAAATGAACTATATTGGGACTAGGTATATATTCTTACCATATAATCACAAAGTTAATTCCTTTTTAAAACTAAGATCCACTGGATATTTATAGTGATTTACTTATTTTTGTCTCATAACTTTGCTTCAGTTGGCATAGACCTTTTGATACATGAAGTGAGGAATTCATAAATGGCAAAAGGCAATCTTATGAGCATCAGCTCCTTGTAGGACCCTTTATTCATTAGTGATATCTCAATAAATGAATCTTTCTGTGCAGGGAGGGAAAAAACATGCATCTAGTAATGTAGGATTATCCAACCCATATGCTTTAGGGTATAGAGTTATCGAGGCTTATGTTAAAGGAGGTCATAGCCAATAGACCTAGTGAGGAGCTTACAACTAATCTAGTAGGACACTAAGGGTGGATGGTTGACTCACTTTTAGGTACTAGTCTTATGCCCTATATGCACTTTTAATCATTCACTTATTATGATGAGACTTAGGGGATGGTGTTTCATCATTGAGATTGAAAGATGAGTGATCGAGCTGAGAAACTACCATCTTAGCCACCACATATAGAGGGAAGTTATAAGAGAGCTCACACATCATAGCCTACTAGGTTAATCCTGATTGTCATTAGCAAGTTAGATCCTTTCTTAGATGGTATGGTGGAGTCCTATTAGTCTAATGCGGCTAGTGTTTTATTAGAATTGGAATTGGCTCGGTCATCTTGTACCTTTGTATCGGTGAGTCTTACTTATATAATCATTTTATTCATTATCTTTTATGTTGTCATTTTGTTATTCTTTAGTTATTATTAGTATTATTCTTCATGCAAATTCGTCTGGTTCAAGTTGAGCACCTAGTAGATGTCATCATAACATGTAAAAGGCATTGCATATAGCATACTAAGGAGATACAAGCAAAAAGTTAGCTGATGTATGCATGATCATGTGTGCTTATGTGTGTGATTACAATCTAATCCACTTAAATCTCTTTTCACTTTTTGGTGTTTCAAGAGAAGGTCACTTATAAGGATAAAAAAAACTATAAGAAGTCTATATAAAGCTAGCTTGAGTACAAGCATAATTGGAGAATGGGAGAATGCCAAGTAGAATAGTGCTAAAGACAAGAGAATACTATTTGGGAAAAAATACTTGTATACTGCTGAACATTTTTTAGAATTATTTTCCAATTTTGTTTTTCTAAATATTGGACCTTTGGTTGCCCCCATTATTGCTACTAGTTGGAATTGATTACTATTTATATAGCTATATTTTGATATTCTCTACCATTTTATACATGGTTGTTTTAATATCTATTGTGCCATTATTAATTCATATCCACATGTATACCATCATTGCTGCCTCATTATTCATTAAAAGGTTTGCCCTTATGAGAAAACAACCTAGAGGTAGTGCTATGTATAGACCATTATGTTATTTGTATAGACATGTATTTGTCTATATAGATAAATAAGAAAAATGTATAGATAAATGTATAGATAATTGTACTATTCATGCAGTTGTCTTACATTAAGCTTTAAAAAGACCCTTTATCTTTATCTTTCTTGATTTTTATATAGACAAGCTCTATCATCAACCTCTAAATCATAGTTAGGAAGTTTCTAAAATCTCTACAAGCCCTAGATTAGTCATTTTACTTGGTCAGGATTTTGAATTTTATGTTTTCTATCTTTTATTAAACTTAACATAAAACTTTTTGTATGCTATTTAGAACTTTTGGGATCCATCTAGCCATTTTTTCCATGTTAGGAATGAGGAAATCCACCTAATATATAAGGAGTTCAGTGCCATCTTGGGTATACATAGGATTACTCTACCATGTTCTAATTATCAACATATCCATAAGATGATGGAGCTATTCAAATTGCACCTAAAAAAGGTGCCTCTATACACTTTAAGAGAGGAGAAGTTATTGTGTTTGTCCATGTTGGCTTTGTTTTCTTATAGGGATTGGTTTAGAATGGCTCGAGCTTAGACTTTTATAGCTTTTTTTTTTTTTAATGATAGAGTTTCTACTTTGGAGAGATGATAATATGGTGGATTTACAGATCTTATACTTTTAGAGGAGATTGAGCCAAGTAGGACATTAGTGCCTATGATTCTAAGAGAGACTTTAATGGATTTGGATAGAGTTGTTTTGGGCATCAATCAGTCTTTCTCGAGGAACCTTTTACTATTCCAAACATGTCCCTTCTTAAGATGGTTCGATTTTAATAATTTCTCCCATAATCTCATTTTTTATTTTTTATTTTTTATTTTATTTTTCCTTTTTATTTCCACTCTATTTTTTACATGCACTACCCTTATGATTTTTCAATATAGAGATTGGATCAAAATTTTCCAAACTACCATTTTATATTTTTTACTTAACTAGCTTTTTTTCCTTCTTCTCTTACTTTTTTTTGTTTTCCTTTCTTTTTTCTTTTAGTTTTAGTTATAGAATATATAAGATTTATCAGAGGCTCTTACTGTTAAGGCAAGGCAATACTTTCTGTAGCATCATTCAAATCGATGCTTATTAAGACTCATTTTTTCTATGGTAAAGTGGTTTGAGTGGGTGGGCCATATTTTTGACACTGAATTCCATTGGATATGTCCTTAGGGGAGGCTTATCAAGGTTACCTTAAGGGCCTATGTTGGTAATGTGATCATACTAATTCTATCATCTAACACTTTCTATGATCCTTCTTGAGTTCAACATTAGTTTAGGGTTCTTTAGGATTTCATGGTCTTTTTTCCTTCATTCATAGAGGAAACATTTACTTAACACTTTTTGATTAAGGAGGATGCTACTTAGGTTGACCATCGAGTTTACTATTTTTTACCATTAGGTTACTCCTTTTAATGGTGGTGACTTTCAAAGTATATTTATAGGATGTATAGGGTGTGCATAGGGTGCTAAAACCATATGGGACATAACTTCATAGCATAATTTAAGATAAAAGATTATGTGTTTTTATTTATTTCAAATGTATGCATAAAAAATATTGTTCATAATAAAATTATTTATTTCCTTTTACCATTATACCTTGTCATGAACCATTTCATATTACAAATTCAATATGAAATCTGTACATACTTTACTATTTTCAGTAAAAGCACATCTAGTTCAATATTGGTTTTCCTCTGCTTCCTATCTTTTGGATTTACCTACTATCTCTGGCTTACTTACTCCTTTACTTGATCCCTAAATCACCTTATCACCTTGCCTTCATATTGATGAGTCATTCTCACTCTTTTCTTTCTTTTTTTTTTTTTAGTTTTATTACCCTAATTTTTGCCCCAGGTGCCTTTCAGATTTTCATTTTCATGGGTTGTTTATCTTTTTGTTTAAAGTGTCTTTTTGAGTTTTCAGGCTAACCAGCTTCTTTTCCTTTGTCTTCACTTTTGCTTAGGTTGCTCTTTCAAGTTTTGAACCTAATAGGCTTTTCTTCTTTTTTTTTTTTTTTATTATCTCATATGAAATGCTTCTTTAATTAGTCCAAGTTCATAGACTTGGAGAATTCATTCCCATCTAAGTTTAATAGCCTCACTTCTCCATGTGAATATATATGCTTGACCATACATGGACCTTTCCAATTTGGCTTCAACTTATATCTTATATTAAGAGCTTGTATACTAATTGTCTTTAATACCATATCTCTTGCTTTAATCATTCTTGGTTTAGTTCTTTTGTTAAATGTGCATGTCATCCTTTTCTGATATAGTTGTACATGTTATAGGGTCTTTAGACTTTTATCATCAAGTAAGGCCAACAAGTTATATCTATTTCTTATCCATTAATATTTTGAGATCTTTGTCTCAAATAGGTGCCAAAGAGATTCCACTTCCACTTTAACACGTAGTATACTTCCATTCCTTATATCAAGAAGTAATGCAATATTCCTATGGACGATCTAGTCATGGTGCAATACCCTCACATAAAAAAGTAGCTTTTTTTTTTTTTTTTTACCAATCCTGATATGTCTCTACCATGTTAGCTAGTATATTCTTAATGTTCTTATTAGCCACCTTTACTGCATTATTTTCTTATTCTTATAAAATGAGGACTTATGGTAAGTCACCCAATATTTTTTCAAAATTACCCTAACCTCAACTTGGAAGTGAACACCATTGTCTATCACTAGCTGGAATGGTACACTATAATAATAAATGGGATTCTTCTCTATAAACTTCCTCATTTGCTTCAGCCTTAGGATTTTAAATAATTTATCTTATACATATTTTAAGAAGTAATCAATTACTATTACAATGTACCTATAGCCTTTGGTAAATGTTGGTTTTACCTTTCCAATGATATCAATCTTCCATTTCGCAAATTGCCATGATAATATCAAGTTCTATATTTCCATAAATGGCTAGTGGTTAAGACTTTTATAAACCTAACATTTATGGTAACCTCTCACGAGCTTAATACATTTCCATTCCATAATGGTCTAAAAATACCGTAGTGTCAAAATCTTCATGCCAAGGTGACCTTATTCCTATGTGGACCACATACTCCTATATCCACCTCCTCTATGACTATTTGGACATCTTTAGCACACTATTGCCAGTGCGGTAGGAAACTCTTGTCTTGGTCATAAACAACTTCATTGGCATCTTTTTTAGTCTATTTCAAATGGAAACTAAAGTGGATAAAACACCTACCATCATATTCTCTTCTCGTGGTATGTGGTGAAATATAGTTCTTTTAAAGTTTTGAGTCAACATTTTTCATGTGCTTTAAATATGACCAAAATTTTTTCTCCTCTAGTTCCCATTCATCATTAACTTGAGAGACTACTAACATAGAGTCACTAAACACCTTTACTACCATGACTTCCATCATAACCAATGACTTAAGCCCAAAAGCATATGGTTAATATTATGATATATTATTTATTACTACAAATTCAAGCTTCTTAGTCATCGATAATAATTCTCCCTTAAGTATGTCAAGGATTATCCCAACTCCCACTCCTTTTTACATTCACTAATCCATCAAAATACATTTTCCATCTTGGACTTTTATTGTACTCATATTTTTATTAAGGAACTCTAACAACTCTTACTCTCCTCCTATGATGGGCTATTATGCTAAGTACTCAATGATCGTTTTACCTTTATTACATACTTAATGTCAAATTTCTAAGAAGGATCAATCATTTTGCCAATTTCTCTACCATATATGGTGCTTTATACAAATACATAACTGGGTCAAGTTTGGAGACAACTATTAGTATGTATGATTGAACATGATATCGTAACGTCTTAGTAGCCCATACCATAACCAAACATGTATTCTCAATTTGCTTGAACTTTTCTTCATAGCCCAAAAGCTTCTTTTTTAGATAATATATGGCATGTTCATTCCCTACATCATTCTTCTATGCTAACATTACCCTTACATATCTATCCTTAATTGTCAAATACAAAATTAATGGTCAATTCAGCTACGACAGTTTAACACTCGTGAATTTGACAAATACTACTTGATTTTCTCAAAAGCCTTCTAACATTACTCATTTTAAATTATAGGTTGGTCCTTTGTTAAAAGCTCACAAATTAACGTCAATCTTACACATAATTGGCAGATAAACTAGATATACCTTGAGAATCCTCATAAAACCTTCTTATCCATCTTTGATGTTAGCATTTTATAGATGGCCTTGACTTTATATATATCTACTTTGATGCCTTTTTCGCTTGCTACATGTTTTAATAACTCTTTAAAGGTGATCCCAAAAACATACTTCTTTAGGTTCAACCTTAATTTATATTGATATACTCTTTGAAAGAACTTTTTAGAACTTCAAAGTGACCTTTATAGGTATCAGACTTTACCATCATGTCATCAACATAAACTCCTACCTCTTTATGTATTGAGTTATAAAATAGTGTAATTACCATTAACTGATATATTGCCCCAACTTTCTTTAACTAAAATGGCATTACTTGATAAATTAAGTCCTCACTTAATGATAAAGGCTCTTTTGACTTTATCAATTATAGCAATGAGAATCAGGTTATATCTTGAGAAACCATCCATTAATGAATACATGATACATGTGGCAAGGCTATCAACTAGAACATCAATATGAGGTAATGGGAAACCATCTTCAAGGGAAGCCTTATTCAAATCTCTTTAATCAATGTGTATCCTTGTCTATCCATCTTTCTTAAATAATAATACCACATTAACTAGGCATTCTAGTTATCTGCTACTTCTAAAACTTGGCCTTTTGCTTCTTGGCTACCTTGTAATTGACCATTATGCCTATTCTAGTCATAATCATCTAAGCTTATATTTTATTATCTTTGCATACTAATACATGGGTATCCTATTATGAACATTATCAATTTTATGGTTACACTCAAACTAGTATAATCTTGCTTATGACTCTTACCTTTGATTGATCAACCGAGGATCAAGAGGATGAGGGTTTTGAGTTGGTACAACCCTAAGTAATGGCACACATTTTGGATCAACAAGAGACCATTAAGGCCTTTCAAAAGGTATAAGCCCTTTTCCAATGTTCAGGTCACGTGAACCAATGCAAGATAATACATTGGCACCATCCCTAATTAAAATGGAGTCATCACTTGACTTTGATTAGGACACGAATTTAAACAAGAGCAAATTCTAAGCCTACTAAATTATTTAGAAAGCCTTATTCATCTTCACCCATTAGAGATAGGTTTCAAGAATTGGATACTATTTGGGAAAGAGTTTAGGCACCCTTAAACTACCTAGATTTAAGGATATGACCTTTGAGCATCTTTGGCTCACACTTATTATTTTTTGGCCTCATTATTGATTAGTCTAGTTAATTATCCTAATTCACTCACATAACGCATCACAAATTAATCAAAACATTAGTATCATTATAATAGTTCATTATAGGGGACACATTTCAATAATAAAAAAAGAGTGGTCATACATAATAAAAAATAAACATGTAAATCAAATTAAGAGTGCCATGCATATCTACCTACACACAATAAGCAAACAAGATGTCATATTATCTTAAAAGCAAAATAAGAGAATATCTCAATAATTTAAAGGCATGTTAAATAATAGTCTTATGATATAATTTCCAAGTTAAAGGAACCTAATATGCACCTATGTCTAAGTATTATACCATTTGCAGTCTCATGATCGCATGAACACAAATAATGATAATTAATAATTAAAGCATAAATAAACTAATAAAGAAAACATAAACATATAATGAAAAGATGATATGCAAATGCACTTGGAGGATGGACGAGAGGCCTTAAGCAAAGCATCAAAAACATTATATAGGAATGCTATGATCATTAAATCCTTACCAAAGATAGCTCAAAAGAGCAAAAGCATCCATAAAGATACCACTAACTATCGAGAAGGTTAGGCTACCAATATGAAGAAAATGGAACCTTCATATGCCAAAAATACACATTATCCATGTCAACATGTAAAATAACAAACATGGGTATCATATCATGTGATGCACCAAAAAGAAAGTGAGAGGAGTATGCTAACTAAAGAGTTAGCAACTCCCCTTTTATGGTGTTGATTTATGTAAGATAAGTGATCATAATGATGTAATGCACTTATAAGGTTATTAGGAGTGGTAATCCCTTTCTTAATCATGTCCAAAATGCCATCAAAACATAATGTACAATGCAAAGGAATAAGAGAAACATAAAAAATTAAGAAACCAAGAATGTTAGAATTATGGAAATCAAACCCTTATCATGATCCTAGATCCATTTATTAATGAATATAGGTCATGGGTCTCAAGACGTCTCCTTATTTTGCCATTGATGCTTCTAAGATAATCTTAAGAAACCCTTAAGTAAAAGAGAATTAGATAAATGAAGAATATGAAAATAAGTTATTTCCACAGTCAAAGTGGGCTATTCAAACCAATAAGTAGTATGTACAACCTATTTAGTGGTCTATACAATTTGTATAGACTACTGAGATTGGTTTTTTGTAAAAAAAAAAAAAAGGAATGGGAAGAAGAAGAAGAAGTTTTGATGCATTAGATGCTATTTTTTATTTGTCTTACCCTTAGAGGCACTATAGTCTTGATCAATCCTCTAAAATGTGAGGGTAATGTAAAAAATCAAGTCACAAATCCTGAAGGTATATATTGGATTTTTGGGTGAAGAGTTTATAAGTTAGGGCTTATGTGTTTGAACGGTTTGAGCCGCAGTTTTAGCAAAGTAACCTTAAGGTTCTTAGAGCCTTCTTCCTCCCTCTAAATGGTAAGGGTATTTATAAAGAGTGATGAGTGCATCGGAGCCCAAATGGATCACATTGCACTCAATACATGTCCTTCAGCACATAGGATAAAGGAATGTTTAGGAATTAGAGTTTTTAAGTTCTCTATATAGCCATAAGAGAGTCAATAGTTAATTATTCTATAATCTTCTTTCTATTAAGATTAGGAACTTGGTTGTATAGCCAAATAAGTTGCATGCACAACCAAGTATGTTGGCTATACAACAATCTAAAGGCTATTGTTTTTAGGTTGGGTTTGCTTTGGGCTTGATCCAAGGGTTTCTCCCAAGCCTTGTTCTTTCCTTTTACATTTTTCCCTTACATTTAAGAGATTAATTTGAATAGTTTTAATCATTGGGCTTGCATCGTAAGGCCTAAAGTCCAAAGGTCATAATTTCCTTTACTTTGTGATGCTTAGAAAATGACTTTTGAGAAATGACCATTGAATAAGACACAATATAGCATTACTGAAATGTAAACATTAGAAAGGGTATCGAAAAATACAAATCTTTAATGTCTCCTTAAGTAAATATAAAAGCCTTTTGGCAACTTTCTAGCAGGTACCAGTTTTGATTGTTCACCTCTAACGACTCTTAAGTAGGTAGCTTTCTAGTAGGTACTATTATTGATTATATGCCTCTAGCTTCCTTTAAGCAAGTATTAGGCATCTTAGTAGGAATTCCAGTCATCCATTCTAATTAAGCAAGGATTCAATAACTTTTCTAGTAGGGAGTGAAAGAGGTTTTAACTATTAATAACTATGAAGATTAATTTAGCAAGTTTCCTAGCATTCATTAGGGAAGACCTTGTTTCATGGTAGCCCTTCTAACATTCACTAGGTGTGAATCATTATAAGGATAATAATTTTTAAAAAATGTAAATGGTTTAAGAGACTTTCTAGTAGTTATTGGGAATGATGTTTTAATGTTAAAAAGGTAATTCTATAATATTTACAAGTATTTTAGGGTTGAATTAGGGTTTTTTGAGCTTGATAAGGTTAAAAGGTAGTTTAGCCATTTCATTATGAAGCAACTTATTCTTTTTATTTCCTTCTTTTTCCCCATCTATTAGGCTTGAGTTGTATGTACATATAAGGGGCTTGTATGTGTAACCAACTTAAAATGGGACACAATGGAACAATATAATTTTAGGACATGGAGTGGTATTGGTTATCTATATAGACAAGGCTTGTTTATCTAAACAATCCTCTCTATATAAACGGCTATGGTTGGCCCTAGCTCATTTTTGTCATTTCTCTTCTTCTCTCAACTTTGTCTCATTATCAGTCCTCTAGCCATAGCTTTCTAGGTCCCCTTTGCTCGAAGATTCAAATGGCAAACTGTGATGAAGTAATGTTTGACACTCCCACTGACTTTTTTGAGGGGGAATATTCATCTATGATGCTCTAAGAGCACTAAAAAATGCTTGGTGCTTTAATTTTATTTCTACCTTGACGCTTGCCTTGCCCAAGATTGTGTTAAGGGCTTTTGAGGTGAGCAGGGATATGTAAGTCAAGTACGATCTATATTCTCATCTGGTCAGCACTACTTCTAGTGTAGTGGGTCCCACTTCTCCATTTCTTCGTATTTTAGTTTTTATTTAATCTTTAATCTTTCTTCCACTTTTGGCACTTTTGGTTATTAAGTGTTACCCCAAAATTTTATTTTGCATGCAAATATTAGGTTAGTTTTAGAAAATTAAATTAGGTTGTAGGACACTCACCTTTAACATTTTGGAATTTATTTATTGATCGCTTATTAGTCAATTATCTTAGTTTACATATTTTATTCATCTTTTAGGTTCCTGTGTATGAAAATTGCCCAAATTAATTGATGAAATAATTATAGAAAATTAAAACACATACATGTGAAGTTTGATAATTTATTTTTTTGAATCTCGTGCTAAAATTTGGCTTGGATTTTACTAATTTCATGAACTTTGTGCCCATTATAATGGAAATGAGTTTAGAAATATTGTAAAATTTTGCAAAGTAAATTTAGTTTTATAATTTTTTATGAAATTTCAAGAAGTGGTCCTTGTAACGCTGGTATTTTCTAGTCGAACTGTAAGCATTTATTGATTTTATAATTTAGTAATCTTTGCTTCACCTTTCGTTCTTTGTGTCTCATATGCACCTGTGCATAAAATTATATAGAATTTATTATTAATTTACATGAAATCCTACATTTCGTATATCTGATACTCGTGATTTGATTTTTCTTTTGTTACTAGCTTGAATGGCTTATTTCTCAACTTATGTATCCAATTATGATTTTCCATGCTGAATGTTACTCTGATCTCTGTCGTCTCTCTTTTTCATTGCCATGCTTGGTTTGACCCTTCTATTCCTTCACTTTCTTTGGTCATGGCATTTTGATTTTTTTTTTCATTCATTTTTAATAGGATGTCTCCTTCAATAAGGGAGGCAAGATTGTCACTCCAACTAGAGTTTAGTTTAAGAGGCTACCATCACGCGTGATAGCTCACCTAAAAGAGATAGAACTCTTAGTCGAACTCTTAGCCTTCTTATAAATGCTTTTGAACAGGCCTCCATAGAGTGATGCGACTATCATACAACTTTGGCAAAGTGGTGAATGAACATCACACATGCCTTTCATCTACCTCAGATTGAAGAGCTCACCTTTAATCTTGAGGATTTTACTTTCATAATGAGGAACTAGGATGCTTTTCCCCACTAACATAAGAGTATATGACATAATTCTTTAGAGGCACTATACTCATTGCCTCCTTAGGGGTGTCCCCAAAATAAAAGGGAAATCTTATCTTCAAGCATTTTTGCATGAAGAATAAGGCTTCTAATGCTGCCGAAGACAGTCCTCAAAAGTTAAAAAATCATGTGGCCTAATATTTCCTCTTTTATAGTCTATCAAGGACTTTATTCTGCAACTCTGAAGACATGGTCGAGATCACTCTTTTGTCAACCCTTGAGGACTTGGGGTTAGTTTGTTACTTTGACTAATGCTCTGTAGTGATCGCTCACTTATATTGCTATTTAGATTGATGTTGTTCTGGGTTGTCATACATAGGTGGTGCTTGGCAAGTAGTTGAGGTAACTAGCCTATCTAAGCTTCTCTTTCTTCTTTTATTTTTTTATTCATTTCCCTTGCCTTTCATTTAGCTAGTGATGCATTTTTTTTATAAGTTTTGACCATATAATTGGGATTATTGGTAGGCAACAACCCTCTGTCAAATATGGATGATTGTTATCCCTACTTTGCAAGGTGGAGCTTGTCACATCACGAGGAGTCATCTATCAAGTCAGGCACAACCACTTGAATACTCTAACCATAGCTCAAGTTCATTCAATCAACAAAAATGAAGTTAATCGTTAGTTATTTTTAATCTCATTTGCAAATTTGGTTGAACATTTACAGTGACATGGTTATTATTTTTATTTTTCTTATAGCTTCGCTTAGACTAGAGGACCCTACTGATATATGGCAGCCCAAGGCTACTGAGGTAGAGGATTGCTCCTTTCAGCGATGCTTATTAATAGAGCCCTCTATCCTAGAGTGGTATCTCGAGAGGGTGTTCTTATGATGTGAGGGTCTAGATGCATGACTAGTACCTTAAGGTCTGCACTCTAACATGTTCTAAGTGGTAGACCTGAAGGAGGATGAGGTTTAGTGTGTCCTCCTATTTAGACCAATAGAGCAACTCATTATTGGTAGCATCAAGTATCAGATATGGATGGTTGGGGCTCTACTAGGGATGATCCTGATGGATGAGGTAGTCATTCATACATTTTTATGCCATGAGACTCATGTGAGGATGGTACTACACCACGATGCTCAAGGTATGATGGTTAACTTTAACAACATGCTTGCGAAGCCAGTTCCTATCATTAGTGGCCTTAAATGGGTTTTCACTTATGTGGTTTATGATATGGAGTTGATCGTATTTGTTGAGCTCAATCCCTTAACCGATAGCTTGGTGGAGATACTCGTAGCCTTATTGAATCAATGATGGACTTAGAGATCATAAGGCTAGCAAACACATTAGAGTTAGCTAGCAATATTCATATAAGCATTGTTTCTTTTATGTTCTTTATGTTTATCTATTTATTCTTAATTGTGGTTACTAATACGATATTTATTTATAGATCCTATAAGTCTAGGATTAAGCTATGTTTGACCTCATAGTTGTGGTAAATAGGGCTACTACTCAAAAAACTTATGAGGTCTAGGATAGTAAAAAGAACACAAGTCATGTATGCATAGGTATGCCTATACTGGTGTGTGTGTATATATCCTAACCATCCTTAATCCTTATGTGCATTGTAAAAGGTAGTGTCAGGCTTAGAGGCTATGGGAGACAAAGAACTGGTTGGCAAAGCTTGAGGCTTGCATGAAGTAAATAAAGTTGCAGGCCCCTACTAAGTTCGAGGACTATGTTTATAGCTAGGATTAGTAGTATGAGGATTGAGCTAGTTGTTGCTGCCCATTTTTGTTTAGATTGAAGGATTTTTTTTATTTTTTAAAACTGCTTTTACATTCTAAAATCATAAAATGATTATTAGGCCAGTTTTAAGGCCTTCTTTTGGATTTTTTTGGATGATTTGAACTTTAAGGAATATATTAAGGCATTCCCTACTCAACTTGGTTGAATTCCAACCCTGTTCTTTTTCTCTTGTTTTTTGAATATAGATGCCCAATTTTTTATCCTAACATTCTATTTGTGATCTAGATGTGTTACTATATGATCTCTATATGTTTGCACATGTACACGTCTCTTAACATAGGTATGAAATGATTCGGATGCTCAAAGTGTTAGTTATGTGCCCTAAGCCAATACTTGTGATGGATATTTTTTTAATAATGTCATGGTTGGTTTTTTATTAAATATCTCCTTTTGTTTATGGAAAAATGATAAATTCCATGAATATTTAATTCTACCTAATTTCATTAAGTATGTGACTTAATTGTAAAACCTTTATGTGTAAAGAATTCTATTATAAATTGTCTCTAGTCAATCATTATTTCAAGGATAATAATGAATAAATACTAGTATGTGTTTTGATTGATGACTATATTTTACTAGTTATAAACATGAGATATCAAATCAAACACATAAATACATATTTAAGAAACATTGTATTGGACTAACTTGCTGTGAGAACGCTACATTTATTAACAATCATAAGTGATTCTCATGCAATAATATTAACTTAATCCTTTAACCTAAAATTATCATGGATTCCAATGTGATGAACATCATGTTTGATACAATCCAACATTATCTTTAATAGGATGATTATATAGACTGATATTTAGGCATGAAGTAAATTATATAAACGAATATGAGTGATTAAGAAGGAATATGTCCCTTATACATTTATGAGAAATATATCTCTAGGCCCCTATAGAAGTTAGACTGAAGAGATTACATGGTCACACAAAAAATGAATTAATGCATGTTATGTTATTGTACATCAGTCCACTTGGAGATTGAGAAAGAGTTGAACTACATAAAGATGACATGATATGTGCTTATTGTTTAATTGAGATATAATATGACAAAAGGATTATAATACTTTTTGTAAAATAAGTTAAATCGAAATGTAAAATAAGTTAAGTCGAATTATTAACCTTCACATAATTTGGGTAGTCAAATTATCTTCATATAAGATACTTATAACCAGTGGGTGAAAAATAGGTTTTAGGCTACTACCAACATTATTTGAACCTATAGAATCGCATACATAGAATATGCCCAAAGCAAAATTGGGTTTTTTTTACTCTCTCTATTTAAATATCAAGATAATTAGAGATATTATCTTGATATTTAAATATTCTTTTCATTATAAAAGTTAAAATAGAATATAATATTATCTTACCTATATCTTTTAAGATATAAAGTTGGGATAAATATCTAGTTAAGTTGGCATAAATATCTAGTTAAGATATACAAATACGTTTAAGGTTTTTTTATTGTAAGAGTAAACATTCACATTACTTTTCAAAAAAATATTTTAAAGAGAGAAAAACCCTAGTGCTAGCACACTAATTATTTTGAAGAGCCTATTATGGATAGCTATAGAGGATGTTCATCATGTTTGTACCATCTAATTTCGAAGATCTACACTCCAAGCTCGAGGTTGGGTGTTACTGGTGTAGACTCCCTTTCTATCTTCCATTAATATTGTCTCTCTTGTCTGAATTGGTAAGGTTTGTCACATCATTCTTTTTTATTTGACTAAATTGCATAGATCCTTGGAGGGTTATGTATTAAAAATTTTTTTCCATTGCGCTTGCTCTGTAAAGCCCAACATAAAGTGTAGGAGAAACTCTATCAAAGAATTTAAAAGAAAAATGGGCTATACAAACCACCAAGTTAAGAAGTCTGTATAGTCAAGTATTATTGTCCTTTCCGCTTATTCTCTACCCTTTGACGAATAATACTAGAGTTGTTTAAGCCCACATCTTAGTGGCGATTTTGGTGGGAGAGTTTTTACTTCATAGAGACGATGGAGAGATCGATTTACAAATCTTACTGCTTATTAAAGGGATCAAGTTGGGGAAAACATTTATTCATGTGATCTTTGGTGGGTCTTTCATTGGAATTTCATAAAGTGGGTTGAAAATAAATTAAACAATAAATCCAATCTTACTTGTTATTTTCTCTCCTTAAAATTAGTCTTTAAACCTACCTTAAGAAATACTGTAAGAGGGTGGTGATCAAAGTAATATATTGTACAAGTGTGTGCAGATATTGTCCCACAGACACAAGTGCTTTAAGCATTAAAATATGATGATTCCATTTTTTATCTAGAAAATGAATACTTAAGATAAGATATAAACTTCTAATGTGATGGAAATAAACTAAACTAATAATTCAATGGCAAAAAGACAAGCAATTGAGAAAGAAAATCATATGATAAGACACCTAGGACAATTGATCTCACTAATGAAAAATCATAAATACAATATTCATTCAATGATATTTTAGATTAAAGGTTACAACTATTGATTAACTCCTAAATTATTAAGGCTCTCTATTTAGATTTCACTTAATATGTAACCATTCCTTCAAATCCATCTCTCAATGTGAAATAGTAATGCATTACTTGATCAACTCAAATAATCCTTTAAGTGATAGCAATAAGTTAAATGGGTACATCTGCACGTTAATTAACCTAAGAGGATTGATTATATGTATATTTTAATTTATAATCTCTTAATCTATAAATGAAACACAAATCAATTAATTGATGGCTAAACAATCACAAGCATTACGCTCAAGAATCATTCACTTGTAAAAGAATAAAATCCCAACATAGTCTAGATCCAAGATCTAGTGTAACATACTAGCAAAACAAAATAAATCAAAAATCAATAGCATCATATAAATAAAGAAAATAAGTGTAAAAAGAATAAAATATGAAATCACCCAATTGTCTTGATAGATCTTCTCTTCTTCTTCTTTCTTTGTCCATTGGTCTCTTGAACTCTTACACTTTATCTTATGTTGTTGTTTGTTTCTCCTTGTTTTCTTCTACCAAAAAATGCCTATTTTTGCCTTTTTAACCTTTCTCCTAAAAACCTTAAGTGTTGGCTTTAAATACCTATTCAAAAGAGCTAAAGAAAATAGGCTAAGAAGTAGCTTACGGTGCGCCCAGGTCTCAGCCTATGACTTTAGTCGCGAGTGCAATGGCTTACTCCATTTCATCGCACATCTAAATATCTAGCTTGGTCCCTAAAGTTGATAGTTTACATGTTTTGGTCATATTCTGCTCCAAACCTGCTAATACACTTACAAAGCATCTAAATGTGAGGTAAAAAAACTTAAATTAACTCAAAATAACTTAATTTAGACATAGATTAACATCAAATCAAGCTCAAAAATCATCAACTAACTATGCTAACAAATTCCCTTATACTTGAATCATTACTTGTCCTTAAGTAACAAAGCATAAGTAGTCAAAATTCTTTCATAACTTTTATAAAGCATGCATATCTTCAACGTGCTCATAATGGTAATCAAAGTACTAAAAAAGATATACGAACAAGAAGTCATTTAAGAAAATGAACTTAAGTTAGATTACTACCTTGAAAAGCTTACTTATTCATGGATAATTAGAAACACTAAAATCATATTTTACACATACATCTCAACAATCCTCTAACTAGACCATCAATAAGGATAATTATGATGTAAAATAAGTTAGATCACCCATGCCTTTACTAATTACTATAAGAAGAAAAGCTTTAAGCATATGAGATTAGTAGGATTCATATCTTTCTTTTAATCACACTATTTTTCTATTTCTATTTCTTTCTTTTTCTTTTTTAAAGACTTTATATGCCTTTTTATGCAAATACAAACATTGCCAATGAATGCAGCTAGTTACTCAACATAAAACTTTGTTTGAAATGCTTTTTGCATACTTATGCTTTTAGTTTGCCATTCTCTACAAAACTTGACATTGTTCATGAAGATCCCCAATTACTAAACATCCTAAAAATAGTAAAGTAGTTATTTTTTTTATCTTTTGAACTTATTTCACTCATTCATAAATCATATCTCTTACATTACTTCATCTTTGCTAATTAATAAAGCACAATGGCAATTATTTTTTAAATTAATTAAGCTCATGCAATTATATCTACTCATAATTAGCTAGATTGCTCGCTTCCACATACATCCAAAATACAATCTCATTACATTCTAACTACCTTAAACTCATATGCTATTCTCTTTAATTTAGCACTATCCCAAGATTTGTTTATCTAAAATTCATTCTAAGAATGACATATCTTTTATAATAACTCATAGTGATTACCAAATAAAACTTAACTAAGCTACATATCTTTTACAAAAGTCGCAAAAAATTTTGGTCCATTTAGCCTTGTACACAGGTGCAAGCATCATATAAGTCCAAACATGATATCATAATTTGTCCCCTCCACATAGCATTGTCCTTAATGACATGCATTCTAAAACACAAGATAAAAGAGGTTGTATAGAAACAAATACTTTTCTCCACTCTTAGTGAAAGGTTTACTATATGCAAATCCTCTTCATGCTTTTAGCCTACATTCTTTTAAACACTTAAGAAAAAAAAAAGAAAGATCAAGTAGCTAATCCAAGATAAAATAAAAATAAAACATAACTAACTAAAAGAAATGTAAACATATCGAAGAAAATCAAATTGTTCATAGATGATCAAGATAAAATGCTTTAGTCATCCTCATTTTCTTTCCATCTTCTACATTGCAATCCTAATAAAAAATGTAAAACTTTATTTAAGAATTAAATAAAAACTAAAGAAACAAAGAAAAGTTCCTAAAATTGAAAAGAAAATAGGTTGCCTTCTAAGAGCACTATTTTAAGGTCTTATAGCTTGACCCTTAAAGCTAGTTTCACTTATACAAGCAATGCATTAGACTAGAATCCCTTAAATCAATGATGATCCAATCCATATACGTCTTTCTTTTTTCTTGACTTCTTTTCTTATTATTGGCTTATGTGATTAAATATTAGAACATAAAAGACATTTTTCTCTCCAAAATATGCATGATCATAAAGAAAAGGTAATAGGTCTAGCTCTAATTGATAAGAATACCATAGATTTAGAGGTGTCTTCGAAACCTCATCATAATCCAGTTCATCAATAAGGGAGATGAAAGATGGGTTATTATCATGAATTTCAAAAGGAAAAACTTACTTTGCATTTCTTGACAATGAAACCCTCATCATCTCTTATCGGTTTAGACTTCTCACGCCCAAAATTGCATCCCTTTAGTTGATAAACTTCATACACAGTATTTTTTTCATCAATGCTCATGCATCTCTCCTCATTCATGGGTCGCTTTATTTATGGATTTGCTTTTGATTTACCTTCCATGATGAGATCTTCATCTTCATCGTTCTCTCTATCCTCATCCTCTTCAATCTTTGAATCAATCTCCTTGCCACTCCATGATGTAATTTCCTTGACTTGCTTCATACAATTGAGCTTAAAGGTGTAGGTAAGGTTTCAAGAGATCTAGAGTTTAATGCATTGGCTATTTGTTCCATTTGAATCTCAAGGTTAATGAAAATAAAATGAATAGTTTTCTAGTTTTTCATCTAATCTTCTTTCCATCCCAACTAGTTGTTTGAACTTGGCATCCATTTTAGTAATGTATTGCTCTAATAGGCTTTTTTTGTTAGACTTTCCTCTTAAAGTTGGCAGGTCAGCGGATGATGAAAAATAAGTGAAGCATATTAGGGTTCAAATAGTTTTCATTAGACTAAGAAAAGTTGGGGTGGTTTTGCCAACCAATGTTATAGGTGTTATAATAAGGATCATTGGGTTGGTGATTTAAATTCCCTTATAACTTACTTGGTCCTGTGCAAATCAATGTCCTAGTTGACAAGCATTGCTTCTATAAGCAATCTCCTAACACCATTAGCATACCACTTATGAGAAAGAAGAAGAAACCACATTATAAATCATGGAATTTATTTACATGGTAAGAATAAATAACTGAGCTTGTAATGCATTGAACACTTCCATGTCATGAAATTTAAATTATGTATAAGAAATAATAAATAAGAAACACAAAGTTAAAAAAAAGGAAGAAAGATTGTAGGTTCAAAATTGAATTAAAGCCTGCAGTATTATAGCATTGTGTCCCTAACAACGATGCTAATTTCTTTGAATAAAATTTCACAAGGTGGGTTGAAGCTAAATCAATTAATAAATCCAATCTTACTTATTATCTTTTATCCTTAAAACTATTCCTTAAACCCACCTTAAGAAATATTGCATAAAGATAGTGATCAAAGTAATATAGTGTACAAGTGTTATTGATATTGTCCCACAAAGACACATGCTATAAGTATTGAAATATGATGATTCTATTTTTATTTGGAAAATGAATACTTGAGATAATATCTAAACTACCAATGCAATGAAAATAAACTAAACTAACAATGGCAAAAAGACAAAAGCAATCAAGAAAGAAAGCCTTATGATAAGACACATAGGACACTTGATCTCACCAATGGAAAATCATGAAATCAATATTCATTCAATGATATGTTTAATTAAATGTTCCAATTATCGATTGATTCTCTAGTTATTAAGGCTCTCTTTCAAAATGTTACTCAATATGTGACCTTTCCTTCATATCCATTTTATGATGTGAAATAGGAATGCATTACTTCATTAACTCAACTAATCCTTTAAGTGATCGCAATAGGTTAAATGGATATCTCTACTCGTCAATAAACTTAAGGAGATTGATTATTGGTATATTTCCATTTACAATCTCTCAATCTATCAATGAAACACAAATCATGTAATTGGTTGCCAAACAATCATAAATATTAGGCTAAAGAATCATTCACTTACAAAAGAACACAATCCTAATAAAGTCATTAAAATCATAAACCAATCAATCATTATTCATGGCTACATCAAGGTCCTAGATCCAAGATCTAGCGTAACATACTAGCAAGATAAGATAAATCCAAAAATAATAATATCGTCTTAATAGAGGAAATAAGAACGAATAGAAGGAAAGATGAAATCTCCTAATTGTCTTGATAGATCTCTTATTCTTCTTCCTTGATCCAATGATCTCTTGAACTCTTGCACTCGATCTTGTGTTGTAGTTTGTTTCTTTTTGTTTTCTTCTCTAAAAAACTCTTGCACTTGAACTTTATGCGTTAGCTTTAAATATCCATTCAAAAAAGCTAAAAAGTATGTTAAAAAGTAGCTTATGGCACACCCAAGTCGCAGCTTGCGACTCTAGTTGTAAGTGCGATAGCCGATTCCACTTGTTCACACATCTAAATATCTAATTTGGTCCCTAAAGTTGCCAGGTTTGCTTGTTTTGGACCATTTTTGCTCCAAACTCGATAAAACACTTACAAGCATGTAAATGTGAGAAATGACTTAAATCAACTCAAAATAACTTAATTTATACATTGATTAACATCAAATCAAGCTCAAAGCTTCTCCAATAACTTTGAACAAATTAAGCATAATAGTAAGACTATCATTAGCTTTGATAGAGTGTCCTTTGGCATTTGTCAATCCTTCATAAGTAATCCATTGTTACTGTAGGAGTGAGTTTCTCTCTTAACCATTTATTTTTCATTATTCAGTTTTTTATTGTTTTGTTTGCCTTAACTTTTGTTTGGATTGCCCTCGCACGTTTCCAATTTAAATGGCTGCTCATTTTTTCTTAGGTAGCCCTTTCGGGTTTTCAACCTAATGAGCTTACTTTTCTTCTTCATTTTTTATTTTGTTATTTTTCTTTTATTTTTAGATATGATGACAAGAGAGATTGGGTTTATTTAAGGTTGTGACCATGGATGCAAAGTGCTACTTTTCCTAGTATCATTCAAACATTAACTTATTAAGACTTGCCTCGATTATTGTCTATTAGAGTGAACAGTTATCCCACATTTTTTACTTTAGCATTCATTAGACTTGTCCTTGGTGAAGATTGAATGGAGTTACCTTCTAGACTTATGAGGGATGAATGATCATCTCAACTTTGTCCTATTTATGACTTGGATAGTGTTCATCATCAATTTGGTTCTCCACAAGATGTAATGGCATTCTCCTTTCTTTTATGGAGGTACCCTTTAAACAACACTTTTTGGACTAGGTAAAGGCCATATGGACTAACTATTATATCTATCATATCCTTTTTTTTAAAGGCCTCCACTTTTAATGATACTGACCTTGAGGCTTGGTTGGATGGTTGTTAAAGCCACATATAGCCCCAGGTTCTAAAAAGAAACATTCAAAGCCACAATGCTTCTTGTATTTTATTTAGCTTAAAGAAATATTTGACAATATTTGCTTATATTATGAGAATGAATTACCATTAAGCATTATGTTTTTCATGAACCATTTCATGTTACATATTTTATATTAATTAAGTGCATGACTACTACTTTTAATAATGGCAAACTAGATCATCCAATTTGTCCTTATCATTACTTTTGATTGAATGGCTCCTTGATCCTTACTCTTTGCCCCTTTGTCATCACTATTCTTTCATATTGTATCTTCTTACACTGTATGGTTCTTTCCTAGTGGTCACTCGAACTCTTTACTTTTCCTTCATTTACTTTATTTTATGCCCTAAATTTTCCTTAAGCTACCCTTTCAGATTTTTAACTTAGTGGGTTTTCTCTTTTTTTCTCTTATCTTTATTTTATGCCCTAATTTTTTCCTAAGCCACCTTTTTGAGTTTCGACATAGTAAGCTAATCTACTTTTTCCACTTTCTCATGTAAAGTACTTTCTTGAGTATATCTAGGTTTACTGGTTTACAGAATTCATTCCCATTTAAGTTAATCAGTTGTTAATGCCTCTTGAATAGATTTGCTTGACCATATAAGGATCTTCCCAATTTCGCTTGAACTTTTCTTAAGGATCCCGAGCTTAGGTTGCATTATCTTTAGCACTAAATCACTGACCCTTGTTACACTCATCATGACACTTTTGTTGAAAGTGTGTGCCATCCTAGCCTAATATAGTTTAATGTTGTACGAAGATTTTAATTTTTTTCTCATCTAGTAAAGCCATCTATTTGAATTGATTCCTCACCCATTGATATTCTAGAATCATTATCTCAACCAAAACTATTTGGTGTTATATTCAATATGTTTTGATTGTGTATTTTCCCATTGAAATCATGCTTTAACCCCTAATTTTGCTTAACAATGAACTAATTCATGGGCATTGATGTTTTGTAAGACAAAGTGAAGGAAATAATAAAGATTGAAGTGGAAAAGGTAGAATGCAACTAGAAGACACGACCATATGCCTTGAAGAATTGTAGAGCAAGAAATTTTGGATAAAATATCACAGTCGTGTAACTAAGAAGCTCAAGACAATCGTGACCATTTGCAACGCATGACCACAGGACATAGTCGTGCACTATGAAAATCTAGCAATGCAAAAGTTATCGCATTATAGCATGACCGTGTCATGATAGGCACACAGTCATGCACAATTGTAAACCTCAAGTTAGAGATTGATTTGAGAGGGATTCTTTTTCCTTTTTAAGATATTTAAGATTCCTTATTTGAAAGGAGGAGACAAAGGCTATTTAAGAACAAATAGAAGTCAGATATGAGGTAATAACCAAAGGAAGGAATTATTGTTCAAGCTAAGGTTACATCAAAATTCTAGAGAGAGATGGTGTAAGAATTTAGGCAATCAAGAATTATGACTTGTGCATTAATAGTCTAGGGGTTTTTATATATAATGTGCATGTCATCAAGTTTTTGGCATCGTTGCTAATGATTGATGACTTCAATATTAAGTTACTACTTCTATATTACTCTAAAATCTTATTTTCTATTCTAACCATGTTTATTATCTTTCTACTTTAGGTGCATGACTAGAACTCTAAATCAGGATAACAAATAAGATTTATTTCCTTTTGATCCAAAAATCAAACATACCTTAAACTAAAGAAGGCGAGAGCAACAACAAATTTAAGAAATGGAAAGCCAAGGAGATCGACATTTGAAAGAGTTCGCCACACCTTTTTTTAAAAGATTACAGTTGGCTGTCACTCTACCAACTATCTAAGCTACTACTTTTGAGATTAAGTCAGAATTCATTAAAATGCTTACCAATGCACTCTAATTCTATTACCTATCCTATGAAGATCCAAATGCACACATAGTAAGTTTCTTGGAAATCTATGACACTTTTTGAAAAAATGGAATGTCTACAAATGCGTTATGATAGTCATCTTCACATTCACTCTTAAAGACTAAGCTAAGGCATGGATTAATTCTTTAGAACCTAGGAGTATTACTACTTAAGATAAACTCTCTCAAACCCTTTTTGGCTAAATAATTCCCTACATAAAAAATAGCTAGACTTAGAAATGAGATCGCCTCTTTTAGCCAATTGGATGGGGAAACTTTGAATAAAGCTTATGAGAGGCTTAAGGATCTCTTAAGATAATGCCCAAATCATCAAATTCTAAAGTGGTCAATCATGCACACCATATACACCAGGCTCTTTGGACAAATTAAAATCACTATAGATGCAGTAGTTAGGGGATCTTTATTAGATAAAATAACTAATGTGGCCTATGAACTAATTGAAACTATGCAAACAACAATTACAAGACCATAAGAGGACTTTGTCGATCGATGCATTTTAAAACTTGCAAGCTCAGGTATCTGCTCTATTCAAATAAGTGAATGCTTTGAGTTGTAATGTAATGTCATCTCTTTTCTTGTAGGTATTATGTGAATTTTTATAAGGAAAGTAGGTATAAAAGTATTAATTGTCAAGCGAAGAAGCCTTTTGTCCAAAAGTAAGTAAACCATGTGCGAAACTTCAACCATTAACCTAATAACCCATACTAAAACACTTACAATCTAGGTTGGTAATATCACTCAAACTTCTCTTAATCCAACAACAATACCCTAAACCCTAAAGTTCAAGGGGCACCACCTAGTTTTCAAACCCCACCACCAAACTACCAACCTTAAAAAAAGAAATCAAGCCTAGAAAATATCTTAGAAAAATTCATAACCTCCAACAATTATAAGTTAGAACAACATGAAGAAAATATGAGAAGAATAAAAGCCAAAATGGATCAAGCTAATAAAAATCACTCATCCTCCATCCATAACCTTGAAATCCAAATGGGAAAAATAGCCAATGCCTTTAACTCTAGATCCTAAGTTACCTTGCCTTGCAATTCTTAAACCAACCTAAAGGGCTAAGTTAAAGCCATTACCTTAAGGAGTGGTAAGGAACTTCAACCTAGGGTAGAAAATAAGGAAAAAAAGGTAGAAGATAAAGTGGGTATGGTTAATGAAGAAGAACCAATCACAAAGTACAAACCTAAACAAAAGGTCAAACCATATAAACCTCCCATTCCTTTCCTTTCAAGACTCAAGCAACATTTGGCGGATAAGTAATTTGCAAAATTTTTAGACATGCTCAAAAAGATCCAAATCAACATACCATTTATGGAAGTGCTTGCTTAAATGTAAAAATATGCAAAGTTCATAAAGGACATACTTTAAAAAAGCAAATTTGAGGAATGCAAGAGAGTCACCTTGATTTAGGAATGTAGTGTGATCCTACTCAATAAGTTACCTCCTAAAAGAGGAGGATCCAAGGAGTTTTACTATACCTTATGATATTGGTCATGCTTCTTTTGAAAAAGCAACTTGTGATTTAAGATCTAGCATCAATTTAATGTCTTTGTTTATTTTTAGAAAATGAGGTATTGATGAAATGAAGCCCACTAAGTTCTCTCTCTAATTAGTGAATCATTCTATCATTTATCTTAAGGGGATAGTTGACGATGTGCTGATCAAAGCTGACAAGTTCATCATCTTGATGGATTTTGCAGTTCTTAATATGGAAGTGGACAAGGAGATCTTTGTACTTATGGGAGATGAAAAAGTGGTATTCAATATGTACAAAGCAATGAAAAAGACTATGGAAAATGAACAATATTTGAGGATAGATGTCATTGAAGATTGCACTAAGGATCTGTTTCAAGAAAATGAGGGAACTTTGAAAATATCAATAGTGGCCTTAGTAAGTGTAAAGGAAGAAAAAGGGAAGAATGTTGAGGAGGTAAGTATTCAAACTCTAAAACCTTTTAATGCCATCTATTGTTGAACTGTTAAATTATGAGAAGTATCTTAAGGTAACACCAGCTTCTGCCTCTTCAACTTAAGTTTAAGTTTTACCTTCACACCTTAGATATGCATTCTTGGGGATGATGAGACCCTTTTGATCATCATTTTTAATGAGCTTACTCAAAGCCAAAAGGATAAACTATTGATGGTGTTAAGAAATAGGATTAAAGCCTAGGGATGGACCATAGTAAGCATTAGGGGGATTAGTCCTGCTTTGTATATGCATAAAATTTTAATGAAGGACAAATCCAAATCTACTATAGAACACTAAAGGAGGCTTAACCCTAATATGAAGGAGGTAGTTAAAAAGGAATTAATTAAACTGCTAGATGCAGGGATCATTTACCCTATCTTAGATAGCCTATGGGTTATTTTGGTACAAAGGAGGGATAACAATTGTAACGAATGAAAACAATGAGCTTATCCCTTCTTGGATTGTGATTAGTTGAAGAGTGTGTATTGACTATAGGAAGCTAAATGTCATAACCTGTAAGGATCACTTTCCCTTACCCTTTAAACGTGGAAAGACTTATAAGTCATATGTATTATTACTTCTTATATGGATACTTAGGCTATTACGAAATTCAAATTGTACTGAAGGATCAAGAGAAAACAACATTTACATGCCCATATGGTACATGTGCTTAATGGTGTATGCCCTTTGACCTATACAATGCACCAACCATTTTTCAAAGGTACATGACAACTATATTCTCTGAGATGGTAGAACGAACAGTAGAAATATTCATGGATAACTTCTTCTTTTTTTTTTGTGATACCTTTAATGCTGGTTTGACTAATCTTGATAGTGTTTTAGAAATATGTGAATAGGAAAACCTCATACTAAATTCAAAAAAGTGTCATTTCATGGTACAATAGGGCATTGTGGTTGGGCATAAAATCTCTTCTGATGAAATTAAAGTGGATCAGGCAAAGATCAAAGCCATAAATAAATTACCTCCTCTAACATTCATAAAAGGGATAAGGAGTTTCCTAGGCCATGTGGGATTTTACCGACATTTCATTCAAGATTTTTCCAAGATTTATAAACCTCTTTGTGATCTCTTAACTAACGATGTTCCTTTTACCTTTACTAATGATTGGCTCAATTCTTTTCACAAGTTGAAAAAGAACTCATCCCAGCATATACCATGAGAAAGCTAGATTGGTCATTACCATTTGAGTTGATGTGCAATACAAGCGATTATGTCGTAAGGGCTATTGTGGGGCAAAGTGAGGATAAAAAGCTTCATGTCATTTACTATGCAAGTCATACTCTCAATATGCTCAACTCAACCATGCCACTACTGAAAAAGCACTCTTGGCTACTGTTTTTGCAGTTGATAAATTTTGATCTTATTTGTTTGGCTTTAAAGTAATTATTTGTATCGATCATATAACAATTTGTTATTTGATAACAAAAAAGGAAGTGAAGCCAAGGCTCATAAGATGGATTCTTTTGCTCCAAGAGTTTGACTTAGAGATCAAAGATAAGAATGGTACAAAGGACTTGGTGGTTGATCATCTCTCATGCCTAAAACATCTACAAGAAGAGAAGGCAAGTATGTTTATTAATGAAACTTTCCCAAATGATCAAGTCTTCCTTTTACAAGCTTTCCCAACTTTTTGACATGTCAATTTTGTGAATTATTTAGTAAGTGATATTATTCCTCATAATGTTACTTCCCATTAAAAGAAATAGTTTATGGGAAGAGTCTTATTTGTTTAAAGAATGTGCCAATGATATTTGAGAAGGTGTTTACTAAAAAAGGAGATGGGGAGATATTTTATTGCCATACTCGAGAATGCGGAGGACACTTTGGTCCCTTCGGTGTTGCGGCTAAAGTATTACAAAGTGGATTCTTTTGGCCTTCATTTTTTACTGACTCTTTTCCTTTTGTCAAAAGCTTATGATAGGTGCCAAAGAATAAGTAATATCTCTAAAAGGAATGAAATGCCATTAAATTCTATGATTGAGGTCAAACTTTTTGACATTTAGGGAATTAACTTCATGGGACCCTTCTCGAAGTCATTTAGGAACCAATATATTTTGTTGGTGATTGGCTACGTCTCCAAGTAGGTTGAAGCCATAACTACCCTAACTAATGATGCTAAAGTGGTGTTATAATTCGTAAAGAAGCATATCTTCACTACTTTTAGAGCACTATGTGCAATTATTAGCAATAGGAGGTCACACTTTTACAACCACCAATTCAAGTCATTACTCAAGAAATATAAGTGTTTAATAGAGAAATAAAGTATATGATAGAGAATACCATCAACTCCTCAAGGAAGGATTGGTCCATGAAGCTTATTGAAGCACTTTGGGTGTATAGAACCACTTACAAGACATCAATTGGTACCGTACCTTACCATTTGGTGTTTAGAAAAGCTTTCCATTTACCGATTGAATTAGAGCATCAAGTTTATTAGGCAAAAAAATTTATCAACTTCTATTTAGATCTTATAGGAGAGAAGAGGAAAATCTAACTTAATGAAGTTAAATCTTTACATCTTTAAGCATATAATAGTAATTTTATTTATAAGGAGAAGATTAAAAGGTGGCATAATGGTCACATCTTGAAAAAAGAGTTTAAGGAAGGACACAAAGTGCTCCTTTTCAACTTCAGATTATGGTTTTTTCCAAGCAAATTCAAATCTAAGTGGTTGGGCCATTTTTTATTACCAAGGTCTATTCTCATAAAGTTATTGAGATAAAAAAAAAAAAAAAAAAAGGGAGAGATATTCAAAGTCAATGAACATTGTTTAAATTAATATTAGAAAAGGAGACTACACAACAAAAGGAGACTCTTTATCTCTGAAGTGTGCCCACATGGGAGCCAAACACAAAGGCCAAGCTCGAGACCTTAAACTAGCATGTTCAAGGGCAAACCCTCATGTTTTATTCTTACTTTTCTTTATGTAATTTATTATATTGTCCATTGAGTTTTTTTAGTTATCACTCTCTTGGTTTTGTAGGTTAAAGATTCAAGGAACTTAATGCTCGAAGCTTCACTAAAGCTTAGGGGAGTCTTCTTTCCCATTTTTTGTTTTATTGCTTTGACTATCAATCCTTCTGCTTTTTAGTTATGTTTGTGGTGTTTGGTTTGATTTTGAAATATTTTTGTTGTGTTCTTATATTAAATTTTTTAGTTTTTATGTTAATTGTGTGAGTTTGGGTGTTAAGATGAGTATATGGTCATAGGAGGTAAGCTCCATGGCAATTAAGATTATTAATATTTAAAGAACAAAATTTTAAGGAGTGGCATGGCCTTGGAACACAACCATGTCATCAACGATGATCTTTGAACACATCTTCCAGTAATTTTTCCAATTGCACAGCCTCTTTGCATAGTTGTGCACCTTTACTTCATCAATTACATACAATTTATAACAACACATGGCCATGTGACATGATAGTGTAGCCACCTGATACTTTCTAAATTACATAGCCATGCAACATGGTCATATGATTCTTGAAAACTTTGATTTAAATGGACACTTCTCTCCTTTCATCTCATTCTTTTCCCCAAAAGCCCTAAATTAAGTCATGTGTCTATTTATCTTCTCTCTTATTCTGACCATTCCATTACCACAACTCCATCAAACCACCTCTTTAACCTCCTTAATTTCAATTTCCACCGTGTGCAAGTGCCAAAAAACTGTCGCCACTGTGAGCACCTTGAGTTTTATTCGAACTAGTGGAATCTTGCTTATGAGTCCATCCTTTTATCGATCATTAGAGGATCGAGAGGATAAGGGTCATACATTGGTTATAACCCCTAATCATGGCATAGGATTAGACTAACGGGTGGTCCTTTTAGGCCTTGCATAATTTCAAAGCCCTTAGTCTAAAACGATTATCATCGGGGGACCAAAAGCAGGATAATACATTGGTACTACCCTTAGGGACTGTGGAGTCACCACCTGACTTTGGTTGGGACAAGAATTTGAGGAAGGCAAAATTTAAACCTAATCCAAGTCAATTAGAATGCCTATTTTATATTTAACTAATCAGAGATTGGGTTCAAAAATTAGGTATGACTTAGGAAAGAGGTCAGCAACCCCTAAATTGCCTAGATATTGGGATCAAACTTTCAAGCATCTTTAGTTCACTTTTAACATTTTAGTTGAGTGATTGATTAATCCAAATATCACCTTTAAGTATACATCTAAAGTCAATTCAATTCAACGAACCAAGTTATCAACTCAAAAGAGGAGACGAATCATGTATCATGGTATAAGGTCTCCACATTCATTATCATCGATCCACATAAATAATCATCCATAATGGGGAAGGGGGTCATGTGAGAAGGCATAAGGTTTTCACATGTATTGGCATCCATCCACATAAAATGTAACCATACATAATCACATAATCTATATAGAGAAGTGGTTAAGACCAAGTTCATCGTCTAATCCTAAGTAACCACCTACACCTAAGAGAAGAAACAAGATAATAATGAGTCAAACTAAAAATAAATAAGTAAAGAGAACATAAAGTGAGTAAACAAAGACAAATAAGATATAAGGTGGTCATCATACCATAACTCCATAGTCAAGGTACCTAACATGTGACTAAGTCCATGGTCATCACATTTTACTATCATAAACCAAAATATACAGCTTGCAATACACATGTAAAAATGCATAAATCATGGATAGAAGAAAAGAAATGGGCACTCACACACACAATGCTAAGCATTTAGAGGGTATTTGATAGCTTTAAGGCAAAGATTCACCTAGATGAAGTTCTAGGGTTATTGAACCCTCTCTCATCTTGCTCATAAAGAATTGAAATACTTATGGCAAAACCTAACAATATAGAAGCTAAAATGCCCATATCAAACTATGGAATTATAAAATCAAAAATACTATTCACATGACTATATATGAACTCTTGCACAAAAAAGATACCAAGGTCAAAGGAAACTCAAGTTCCTTACTTTCTCATTGCCTCAAAGTATCAAAATAGAACAAAAAAAATGTAACTTTAAGATCAAAGGAACAAAAAGACAAAAGCATTTTAAAAATAAAAAAAAATAATGAAAGCCATTAAAAAACTAACAAACCTTTATTTTTAAAGTCAATAGAGGTCTTGAGTCATTAGACCTCATTCTATTTTGTCACTAGAGTAACCAAACATCCAAAAGATACCCCTAAAAGCATGAAATTTGAGGGAAAAAAGAAGAAGATTTTTTATTGTGTTGTAGGTAATTGGACTATACAACCATGAATAAGGGTTATATAACTATGAATAAGGGTTGTACAACCTAGGAAAGGGGTTGTACATCTTAAGAAGAGGATTGTACAAACTACCAAAAAAGTTTCACAACCCTTATTTTTTAGGTTTTCAAAATAGAAAATAAAAAAGAAAAAGAGAAAAGAAGAAGAGGCATTGGAGTCCTGGGTATGTCCTAGCGATATCATTGCCCTTATAAGCACATAATAAGTTTAGTATCCTCCAAAAATGCTTAAGGAAATGTACAAATATGAAGATAATGGTGCCTAGTTCTACCTTAGAGAGAGTAGGCTGAGGTTAGGGTTTGGTTTTTTTCTATGTTTGGGGTTCTTTGAGAAGTGATTTTTGTAAAACAAGCTTAGGGTTTTCATGCCTTTCCCTTCTCTTCAAAATAAGGGGTATTTATAGGTGTTGGGTGGATGCATAGTTGTAGAAATAGTTCTAATTGCACCATGGGCGCATCCAATCCAAAAGAAGGAGATGAATGTACTAGAATTATGGTTTGCATGTGGGTTGTGCAACCAGGGGAAGGTTATACATCCTATACTGTGGTTGCACAACCTTAGGGTGTAAAGGGGCGACCAGTTCCAAAATGTTCCATGATTTAGGGTTTTAAGAAGGTTGCCTTGGGGTAGGCTGTAAAGCCTTAAATCGAGGGTTGTACATCTTTGCATATTGGGTTGTACAAACCATCAAGCTTGGCTGGCAGCCTGGGATAAGTTGGGTTTGGTCTTTAGGCTTGATCTTGGATTTGATCTTAGGCTTAGTTGAACTTCTCAAAGGTTTCCTAAGGTCTTTCATCCCTTCATTTAGGCAATTTCCTTTTACATTATGGGGATTTAGTTCAGTGATTTCACATTGGGCTTTGCATCTTAAGGCCTAAATTTTGATGTTTATTGCCACGCACTGACCCAAATCTTTAATAACTCCTCCTGCTCTTTGTTCTACTCTTATCTTTGACAAGCATGAGCATATGACTAGGTATGCTACTCTATTAAAATGTCCTATTTTTCTAACCAAATTTATAGACATAAGTGTTTTTGCCAATGTGTGTTTTTTTTTATGAAGTGCAAGAGCACTTTTGGATTTTTCAATGGGAGAATTTTATGGACCTGCACACTTTCACTTATGAGTTAACCTTTAAATTTTTAGTTCGCTTGTATGTGAAAATTGAGAGGGTAAAAAGGTATTACCCATTTGGTGCCATAACTTTTCAACTGCTCAATAAGCCCTATACCTTATATTTAGATGAGATTTGCTAAGGCTTTCAACTAAAGAATTCGGGTTATATTGAGCTTCCTAAGGACTTTGATTGCTAAGCCACATGGGGAGATGTTAGGTGGGCATTCCCATTATGAAGCTTGGTATACTAAGATTTCAATGATTAAAGAGACTTTTTTTGTGATATATGCATCAGTTACTTTTGCATCAATCACAAGTAAAAGGGAAAATACTGGGTAGTGAACTAAATATAATTATTTTTTTATGGTACATGAGGTGTGAGCACACTAGTAACACTGCTTGTAGTTTGTGTACCATATGGGGAAGGTGGCTAAGAGAGATTTCAGTGGAATTTTTGTTGGTGCTTTTGTGACAACCCTTGCCTATCACGTAGGTGCCTACGACCTCACCTCTACCTCCCACCTTACTAAAGTCTCAGGTGATATATTTTTAACCCATGAGAATATGATAAGGATTGGGATTATGAAGAAGAATGCAGACCGATATGTGCTTATTCAAGAAGTTCAAGTTGAAGGGAGCAATAAAGAGCACCTTAGAGCCTAATAACCACCTATGAGGGAACCTTCCATTTATGTTCCACCTCTACCTTCCATGGGACAATTGGAAGAGATCCTAGCAAGGGTGGAGTCACATTTAAACCATGTAGATATTTTCCAAATGGCTTTTAAGTAAGATGTTCCCTATCAACTTGCCCACTTGGACTCACAGATTAAGGATGTCGATGGGCACTTACAAGCCTACTTTAGTCATGTTGGATTTCCACCACTACCACCACCTATGGATTAATCATCCCATTTTGTGTTTTGTTGTTTTATTTTGTTTAATGCTTTTTTTTTTTCATGAACTTTTTATTTTCTTAGGTACTTTTAGTTTTCTTTGTGTTTGCACCCAACGGACTTATGATGTGTTTAGCGTGTGATTAAAAAGAGCTTTGTGCTCTATTTAAACACCTTTTATGGATTGTGATGTGTATTGTTCCTTTCTTAGTTTTTTTTATTACATAGTTATGCAATAATCTTTCTTTTTTGTAGTTAACTTGAGCTAATTAAATATCATTGAATTTCAAGCTTTCCTCCACCATTGTGCAAAGGAAGTTTCATGTCATTTTGCTTATTATTTTTCATTCATTAGGGATAGTAAAATTTAAGTTTGGGAGGATTGCTTTTGATTTTTCATGTCTTCACTTAACCACTCTCAAATTTCATTCATGCCTACACTTGATGGTATTATTGCCTTTATGTCTTCAATTAGTCATTTTTATGGTTATTGTCAATTTTATGATTGTTATGGTTAGTTTTTATTTGTGATTTTAAGGAGAATAATCGATGAAGAAATTTAATAATCATCGTTTGGAATTATTTAGTCTATTTCTTTTATGATAATGTTTTGAGCTTAATAATCATATTTTTATTCAAAAATTGATTAAGCACAATTGAACATTTATGCACACTTAGCAACATATGAATTTTGTTTATGCAATCTTCCAATCATACTACCTTAGGCTAGAGGACACCTCTATATATGCTAGAACTTGATAAAACAACTTTTGAGGCAAAATCCTAGAACATGGCAATTTTAGGGAAATGATTAAGGCATTCTTTAACTATCGGATTACTCCCCAACCACACCTTTCCTTAAATTATCCCTTGTTACCCCTTTGAGCCATAATGAATACTCACTTGTGAGTATAATAAGCCTTTTTTTTTTATCGCCCATATCTATCATTACAACCATATAACTTAAAAAATCTTTGCCTCCCCTAGTAAGCAAATAGCGTTAGAACATGGTAATGCAATGACATGTTATGCATTGGATCATTCATGTGCATTTGTCTTGGAGAATGTACAAAAAGTCTCATATGTCATATCTTTTGCACCATAAAAATCAACTTAAATTTAGGGTTGGCATCTTGAGATCTTAATACTTTGCATATGCCATTTGTTAAACTTATCCATTTGCAAAAAAAATTTAAAAAAAAAAAAGCAAAACAATAAAAGGAAAAACAAAGGAGAAATTAAGCCACCTAAAGAATAAGAAAGTGATATAGATGCTTCATAAGAACGAAATATGAATAGTAATCATATAATAATCTTTTACATTTCATATCGATGTTAAATGCTCTAACATGATTTCTCTTGTTTTAGACTTAACCATGCCTTGGAATCTTAACCCAAAGACCTGCATTGCAAACTAATTTAAGTCCTTATGATCCTCGAACTACTAAGTTGTATGTGGAGAATGGTGAATTAGTTTTGCCTATGGTCATATGTGATTCCTAGGAATTGAGACAGAGTCTTGCTTGTTGTGACTATGAGAGGGGGATCAAATTAATGAATGAACTATGGTGCCAAGTCACACACACATTCTATTATGAATGGTTTATTATAAATAGGATTTGATAAATCAAGAACTTGCTATTATTTTAACAGAAATAGCTTGATCAAAGAAATTCATGATTGTAACAAAAATAAAAATTCTCTTTGAAACTTCTAAACTGAGGTATAACCATAGAAGTTATTGAATCATGCATTAGCAAGAAAAGGATTGCTTGAGGACAAGTAATAGTTCAAGTTTAGGGAATTTATTTGGTGTTATATTTATTATGTTTTGATGGTGTATTTTCCCTTCAAACTCATGCTTTAACCCCTAATTTTGTTTAATAATGGACCTAATTTATGGTATTGATTTTTTACAGGACAAAGTGAAGGAAATAATGAAGATCGAAGTGGAAGAGGTGGAACACGACTAAAAGACACAACCATAAGCCTTGAAGACTTATTAAGGTAGGAAATTCTTAAAAGACATGACTTATAGACATGGTTGTATACATAAGCAACTCAAGGCGGCAGTAACTATATGAATGCATGGCCACAGTAGTGTGCCATTAAAAGCCAATAACACAAAAGCTATGGCATCATGTCACAATAGGCACACAATAATGTGCCATTGTAAACCTTAAGTTAAATGTTGATTTGAGAGGGATTCTTTTTCCTTTTTGAGATATTCAAGCTTCCTTGTTCAAAGAAGGAGAAAATGACTATTTAAAAATAACAAAAAGTTAGATTAAGGTATGAGGGAATTACCAAAGGAAGGAATTATCATTCAAGCTAGGGTTACATTAAAATTCTAGAATGAGTAAGTGTAAGAACTTAGGCAATCAAAAAGAGGTTCACGGCTATACTTAGAGCTATTTTGATTATTATCTTTTCTTTTCTTTATTCAATTTGAACCTAAATTAACATCAGCTAGGGTTGTAAATAGATCTTGTATGACTTCCATTAGATTTTCCTATTATAAATCTATTTATTTTATTGCATCATTTGTACTAGTAATTTTTGAGTTTTTATTGTTTAATCAATTGGCCATTGTTTATCTTAGTTTTGTGAATCGACAATTGAGAGGTGCTTTTCATGAAATAGAGCTTTCAACAATTCCCTTACTTTATTATTAAGTTAAGAAACCTTAACAAACCATCGTTATCATTACAGTCTTGAATTAAGAGGTAATTACATGATGTTTGACTTTTGAGTTGAGAATCCTTATATAACATGTTCTTAAACATCAATTTTTACTCGAGATGAATTAATTGACCACCTTAATGACTTAGTAGTAGTACTTGTTGCATGAACCAATTAGATAAAGATTAGGGATCTAACAGAAGGTTATCAAGTGAAGTTGAACCCTTGGCCACTTATATCCATTGATTATCTCTCATCTTCATTATTAGTTTAAATTATTTTATTTATTTGCGATTGAAACATTCATCTATTATTAATTGTCTAGATAATATAAGATATAAAATACTTAGTACTTAAACTCGATCTTCATGAGAATAATAGTTGTACTTAGAGAGTACACTTTGTTAAACTAGGATAATCAATCCTAGGTTTAGAACCTCTTTTGATCTTGACAAAGTAAATTGATCATCACTAACATTTCAAATAAGTGTTGTTGTTACAGAATTGAATCAATCTCTCAAGAAGAAATGAAGAAGTTGATGAATTCCAAAGTAACATGAAAATCGCGACTGCAACCTATGATTCGCGACCGCGACTCATGTTAAGACATGCTGAAAATCAAGTAGGCGAAATTTGTGCCATTCTCGACCGCGATCCTTGAAAAGAGAGAAGTCAGATTGACACAGATGAATTCGCGGTAGAAGTCTCGGCTAAGTCGCGACTGCGAATTTCAAAAAAAATTTAAGAGGAAAGCAAGTCCACAACCATAGCCTGACAAGTGTCCCATAAGACTGTTGAAAGTCAAAAATCGCAGAGACATCTTGCTGGTAGCGACCGCAATCTTTGTGGAAGAAAGTTAACCAATTTAGCAGTTGGATTCACGGCCTCTGTCGCGTCCTGTGCAAGAAAACTCGCAACCGCGACTTCTGAAAGTAGGTGAAGGACAACGACTATATTTTCCTAGTGAACTAATAAGAAGCTGCCACGTGGACTAGCCGTTAGAAACAAACGGGGTTTCCCTTGAAGAATTTGGATTTCACGACCGCGAAGGCAGTAACGACCGCGATTTCACCCTGACAAGCATTAAATGCAAAATCTGTCAAGCATGTCTCAAAGATTTAGTGAGCTATGATCTGTAACGTCTCTTTGGTGAAGTTTGGCTATAAATACCCCACCAAACAGCCATGAAGAAGGTTGCTAAGAAATTTATTACAAGTATTGAAAGCTCTTAATCTTTGCTACTCATTTTATTCATCTTCTTTACATATGTTAGGTGTGGGCATTAAATACCAAATTGTAAGGTTTTTGTGTTAGCCTGCAAAAACACTTTTAGAAAGGTTTAAGTGTAAGCCTGTTGAAACACTTGAGTGAGGTTTTGTGTTAGCCTAGAAAACACTTTGTTGTAAGGTTGTGTGTTAGCCATTAAAACACAAGTTGTAATAAGTTAGGTGTGAGCTTG
>CATIWR010162205.1:0-11210 GCA_949677035.1 Omphalea diandra | reverse complement strand
CATTTCTCTTTGAAATACTAACATATACATTAAATAATATTTAAATACATTAAAATATATCTAATTATCATGAAATCATTAAAATTCATAAATCATATACATAAAATTAGCTAAAAACATTCTTAAAATTGCTATGATCACTGAAATTTCCTAAAATCGAATTTCGGACCTTACATTTCGTCATTGGGCTAGCATCATAGGGCCTAAAATATAATGCTTACATAGGTACCTATTGCCCCTCTCCTTTCTTCTTCATCCTTTTTTTTTTATTCAAATTCTGATTTAAAGTAGAACTAATAGGTTATATATATATATGTAATGTTCATATGACCATTGTTGCCCATGGCAACAATGGTCTGAATTGTTAGATCATTGCAAACGTGCAACATTCTTTTTTTCCTTATAAATATAGTCTTAAACCATTTTTTTTTTCACTCACACATTTTCTCTCTCTCATTTATATATTCTTTCCTTATATTCACTTTTTCTATACTCACTCTCTTTACTGTAGTATTAACCAAATTTATACTTACTTTTTCTATCTAATTTTTTTCACAAATATATATATTTGTGTGTGTCTGTGTGTGTGTGTGTGCGCGCGCGCGTGTGTACACACACACACACACACACATATATATATATATATATCAAGAAAGTGAAGGAATATTTGAAATATTAGTTGATCAAGAAGCTCCAATTAATTTGGAGCAAGAGGAAGAGAAAGAGGAAATTACAATAAAAAGGAGGAAGGAAAAGTCAAAAATTAGATGTTTTTGAAGTTCATTTAAAAAAAAAATGTAAAAATTGGTTGGTTCGTTGAAGGCAACTTGTAATTATTGTGGCAAAAACTATAAACTTAAAGTTGGAGGTGGATATGGCACATTTAGAAGACATTTGGATAATAAGCATCCTACCCAAGTGGCAATTAAGAAGTCACAAACACAAATTGTTGAGTACACAAATTCTTCTTCTTCTCAATTATTTTAAATATTTTGATGAAAAATAAAAAAAAATTAGCAAAAATGATTAGCATGGAACATTTATCTTTTAGTTTTGGTGCAAAGTTGGTTTTGTTTATTATCATCAAAATACTTTAAATCCTTGTTCAAAACGTGTGCCTAGAAATACTTTGAAACACACTCTTATTAATATGTATATACCAGAAAAAAAAAGAATTACATAAAATGTTTTTAAATTTAAATGAATGTGTTTATTTAGAGTGATCATTGACAAATGCATTTATATATGGGCATCATGTGTCATTGGATCGATAATTAATGGATGTTGCATAAAAAAAATTACTACATATAGAGTTTTCGATGAACATCATGCCATTGATAATATTTTTAGAATGATTAAAAATGTTTTAAAAGAATATAGTTTAGTTAGACAAATTTTTCTATTTCTTTTGATAATGCGACAGAAAATAATGCTTCAATTAATGAACTGCAAAATATTTGTCAACTTAATATTGGTGGTTCATTTTTTCATATTAGATGTGCATGCCATGTTTTAAATTTACAAGTACAGGATGGTATTTGATCTTTAGAAGTTGTTTTCTCTAATTAAAAAAACATTTCTTATCTATGGACACATCCCTAATGAAAATCATGGTGTAGATTTTGTAAAGAAAATATTAAAGACCAAACAGATTTCCAAAAGATGTTTTGATTCGTTGGAATTCAACTTATGAATTACTCAAGGAGTCTTATGGATATAAACAATTATTGTGCACATTTATTTCTAATAATGTGACACAAGTTAATTTATATCCACCAAACTTAGGATGTTTGCATAAAACTTTTGGATATTTTAAAAGTTTTAAAGTATGCAACGTATGGTTTTTAGTGGTGTTATCCAACATCTCATTTGTTATTAATTGAATGTATTAATGTTGTTGGTGCATTACAAGAATATGAAAATGATGATGCTTAAAAAGACTCAATTTTATTAATGAAAATGAAATGGTTAAATTATTTTAAAGAAATTCCATTAATTAATCTTGTTGCATGTGTTTTTTTATCCTAAAACTAAAATAGTTGATTTATATGATTATTTATCTTTCTATTAGTCTTGTTTAGGTTTTGATAATGCTTCTAAAGATATGGATGATATAGTTGATGTTGATAGAATAATTAGTGATGTTAGAAAAGTAGTTCTTGATTTATTTATGGTATTATTTATGGATTACCTTCTACCAATTCTTCCACATCTTCTACTACTACTCAAGTTCAGGGTGAACCAAGTAAAATTAGTGCGGGTGATCGATTAATGTCACAAAGGCATAAAAGACCTAAAGGATCATCTAGTTCATCTTCTGAACTTAACATTTATCTAACCACTACATTTGAGTTTAGTGATAGCAAAATAGGTAAAGATTTTTCAGTCATTGAATGGTGGAGTCGACACCAAAATACTTTTCTTCTCATATCATAAATTGCAAAAAATATTTTACTAAGTCTAGTCTCAACAATTACTATGGAACAAGCTTTTAGTATGAAAGGAAATTTATTAGATGATACATAATCTTCCTTGGCCCCCGAATCATTAGAACCTCAAACATGTACTGATAATTGGACTAAAGCAGCATTAAGGACACAAGAATTTATAAAGGAAAGAGATGTTGATTTATTCAACCTCACAACATAAGGAACTTCAACTTCATGCATAAAAAGTGATTAACTTATAATACTAAAGGGTAAACAAATTTTTCAAGAAATGGGTAAGAGAACAATGTAGGCTTTGATTTAGCTAAACCCTAAGAGGATATGCATACAATTTTTAGTAAGAAAATTAAGTTCAACCCTTTTTTTAATAGTGTCTGAACCGGCTAGAACCGTTAACCAAACTCGGTCGGTTCTAGTCTTTCTAGAACTGTGAATCATCAGCTCCTGAATGATGGCCAGTTCTACTCCTACATGCCCGTGTAACTTCCCTACACACTTGTGCACTTCTCTTACAGTTCCATTTAAAAAGAAATCAATTATTTACATGCCTAAGCATCTATATACATGCCCATGTAACCTTAAAAGGGCAAATTCAAGGCTTCCTAGTCACTTCTACCATTAAAAATTCCAACTTGGTTTGAGTATTAAAGACATTATAAAAAGAGGCAAAAAGAGCACAAATTTCATTATAAATAATCTTTCAAAAATACTCAAAATCAAGAAGAATTCAATTTAGCAAGAGGCTGGATGCAAGGGGAGATAAAGGGCAAATCAAGCAAGAGCTTAAAGGATTGAAGATGATGTATTCTATACAACATAATTTGATTGTTTCTTCTTACTTTCCTTTTATTATGAACTAATTTATTTTAGCTACGGTTTCAAAGGGATCTTATATAATTTTTATTATTTTCTAATCTAAGTTCTTTTACTTTTATTCATTATTATGCCAGTAATCATTATGAATATGCATGTTTATTAAGTCAAGGGTTGTTAATCATATTGATTTGCATGAACCAATTATTAGACCTTGGATGATTATGTTATTCTATTGTGTTGAGAGACCTTAATAGTTTATTGTTATAATTAGGATCTTGCATTATTTGATAATAACATGATGTTTAACTCTTTTTGAGAGACTTTTCGTTTGATATGTTATTGTTGTTGGGATGAGTGGTAGATTAGGCAAACCAATAGGGGGTGAATTGGGTTGTAAATAAAAACACAAAAAAAACAACTGAAATAGTGTAAGTAATACATATAAATCAATATAAAAATTTATAGTGGTTTGGCAATGTGCCTCGTCCACTCCCTAAACTTTCACTTAAGCCTTTCTATTCTTTTTCTAGACTCTAGAATAAAACCTTCTCTTTTATAGGCTCAAGGACAACCTTTCCCTTGGTATTTTTTTTAAGCAAAATATGTCTTTACAACCACTAGCAAAGATAGATCTAAGTAGTCTGAATGCCTTTTAATGAGGCAGTAAATACATTTTTAGTGCTCAAGAAAACCTACTTTCAAAAGAGTAACAAAACTATTCTCACTCTACCTAAAATACAAGCAACATCACAAAAGGTTTGCATAAAGAGTTATAAAGATGTTTGTACTTATTCACCAATCTCTGACCTTTTTCTAGTTTTCAAAAATGCTCTTTATATGCCCAATATATAAAACTAGTCGTTAGAGTACTTGAAGTTAAGTCTGACAGTTTTTCTTCAAAACTTGCCATTAGAGAAGACAAACTCATTGTTTCTCATCAACGTTTATTGAACCTGTAATAAGTAGCTCTAAAACCTGTTATCAATCTTTCAGCCCATTGAGCTCAACTTCAACACCTGTTGGCTTATGATCGACACCTGTTGTGGATTTCCCATAATGCATGAACTTGGTGCTCTGTATTTCAAACTTTGCGTAGATGTTTTCCACACCCATTGAAGAACTCTTAGTGCCTGTTAGAAACTCCTTCCATGCCTGTTAAGAAGGGCCAACACTTGTTTCAAGTTCAAGAAGTTTTAGCTCAATCTTAGATACTTTTCAATGCCTATTACAAATATGCAATGCTCGCTGCTAGATCTAGACTAATGCCTATTACAAAACCTATTATGAGGTCCAAAAAGTTTTTAGGCATTACATATGTTTTCCAGCACTTGGTGTGAGTTGTCCAATGCCCGTTGGATGCTCACAACACACATTTGGAATCTCAAACTATAACTCTTATACAAAAACACTTAGGGTCACATATCCTCCAATTATTATCATAACATTCTACCCCTAAAAGAAACAAAAAACACTAAAATATAAATCATTAGAACCTTTTAATGTTTTATCATTATTTTCTTATCATTCAAAACACATCATTCAAATTAGAGAAGTAATGCCAATGTCTTAAGGTCATAAGTTCTTTAAACATTTTCCTCCTTAACACAACATTCTCCCCCTTTTTGAATGATGAGAAAACCAAGATGCTTTGATACTAAAATACAAATCTTAAAATACAAAGGATACCAAATGTTACAACACAAAAATACACATGATGATTAAAAGGTTGGATATCATATATACCACATAGGATACAAATTGTTGGATGTTAAACACATACGAAATGTTATCCTACCAAAGGAGTCCAAACAAGTGTATCCAAACAAATAAGTGATACCAAATAAATACCAATTTATGCATTCAATCATTTAATCAAAACATCCATAAAAATTCTCCTTTTTTTTGTCATCATGACAAAAAGATATACTAGGCATTCTCCTATTTTTGTTAAAAGCAAAAGAAAGATACACCCCTAAAAGAATTTTGATCAACATCCTCAAAGCAAACACTTAAAAAAAAGAACATTTAGTTAAAGAAAACTTCTTTTATCTATATGTTTTCTTCTAACAAATCTCCCAAGATATTCAAATAATAATTTAGTTAACATACTTATGGGCACATGTTTTATTCACATGTTGAAGAAAGCATGAAAGGAAATGTAGTTGCTAGATATTCCTAAATTGACAGACAAATCGATACCATTATTGTTTCATAAAATAAACTTCTCTTTAACAAATGCATGTTAAACAATAGAGGGGATAGAGATACATTGTAGATTATGATTCCAAAATACAATTTTCCTCTTCAAATTTTGTTGCTCCATTCACCATTTGTTTCTCAATTTTGAACAAAGGGTGAGGAGCTTTTAATCTTGCAAAATTAAACTTTTTTTGGTTTCTATTTTCTTTTGGGTCCTTGTGGCTTAACAGCATAAATATGTTCATCTGTCAACCTAGATAACAAAAGTATGCTTTATTGCTAAATTTTCCACAATAAAAGCACTGTTATACAAAAGATTTCTTAAGCTCATTTATAGAGCAAGTGTGAGGTGGCATCCTAAAGGATTTATGCCTAAAACATGAAGGAACCCTTGCATTCTTAATATACTTTGTTCCATAAATAAAGGCATGATCTGCCTTTGGCCTATGAGAGTGTGAATGAGAACAGTTATGATCATGCACATAAGTCTTTCCTATATGAACCCTAGATTAAATGTGATCATGTGTAATTTTTCTTCTGGGTACAGAATGTAGCACATTTTGCCTTTTGAGCATATGAGATGTATACACATAAAAGCATGATTGGCCTTTTTCTTAGGCTTTTTAGTGTATGTATATGTTAGTGTTGTCTCCTTAGGCTTTGTATTAGCAATAGCCTTTTGTGAAGAGGCTTGTGATTTAACATTTTGGATACTAGGTGTCCTAAGAAGTAAATCTTTAAGGTGTGCTAAGAAGTAAAGCTCTAACAAACACATTTTTAGAAGTGGAGGAAGAGGCATGATTATATCCTATGTCATGTTTCACACTAGTATCTCTTCGAGAGCCCAAAAGTACATCTAAGTTTTCTTTTCCTTTAATAAAATTTGAAAGAGTGTTTTTTAAGACCAAGGCCTCCTTTTTTAAACTATCATTTTGATTAGAAAGAGTTTCAAATTTTTTTTTTTAAAAGTAAACTTTTCATTGTCCCTTTCCAAAACATCAATTTTCATTTTTAAAAAATTCTCTTTCAATTGAACCTAAGAAAAATACTTTTAAAAGCAATTCCTTTTTTTCTTTTCTCAAATAATCAACTTCTTCAAGAAACTTATTTTAATTTTAGAAATGGAGAAAATTTCATTTTTAATGACTTTTTTCAATTTCTTAAAATCTTATTTCTATAAAAAAGATTTATCTAAATCATTATTTGTTGATTTTATAGCCTCAATAAGATTTTATATTGTGAGCATATCATTGATATTATCATCAAGTTCACAAACCTCATTTGGAGAGCCCTTATGTGATTCATCCTTTATGGCCATTAGACATCAAGCTTTTGCTTTCTTTTTGGCCTTTCTCTTTTTTATCTTTATGTTGTAGGCGAATTCATCATCACTTATAGATGTGGAATTTATTAAGCTCATTCTCCTTCTTTCCTCTTTACAATGGTCTTCTATCTCCATTGACATAATACTTCCTCTAGTTTGAGTTAGTCCATTTTTTAAAAAGCTTTTATAGTAAGAAGACTTAATGGTTGCCATGATCATGCACCACTTACAATTTAGCTTTAAAAAAGGGTTAGGCTCTAATACAAATTGTTAGGATGAGTGGCATATTAGGCAACCCAAAAGGGGGTGAATTAAGTTGTAAACAAAAACACAAACAACAATAGAAATAATGATAACCACACACACAAATCAAGATAAAGATTTTATAGTGGCTTGAAAATGTGCCTATTCCACCCACCAAGCTTTCACGTAGGCCTTTATATTCCTTTCTAGGCTAACAAATAAAACATTCCCTTTTCAAGCTAAGGAAGAGCCTTTCCTTTTACTAGTTTGAGGATAAACTTTCCCTTGGTATTTTTCTAGGCACAATACCAACCTTTACAACCACTAGTAAGGATAGATCTAAGTAGTGTCAAGGCCTCTCAATTATGTAGCAAATAGACTTTTAGTACTCAAGAAAATCTACTTTCAAAAAAGTAAACCTACTTTTAAAAGAGTAATAAAATTATTCTCACTCTATCCAAAATACAAGCAACACTATAAAAGATTTGCACAACGAAATACAAAGATGTTCATACTTGTTCAATTAAGTCTCTAACCTTTTTCTAGTCTTCATAAATGCTCCTTATATATCCAAACTATATAACTAGCCACTGGAGTACTTAAAATTAAGTCTAACAGCTTTTCTTCAAAACTAGCCATTAGGAAGACAACACTTGTTGATTCTCATCAACGCCCATTGAACTTGTAATGGAGAACTCCAATGCGTGTTGTCAATTTTCCATGCCCGTTAATCTCAATTTCAACGCTTATTGGCTTATGATCAATGTTTGTTATGGATTTCCTAGAAAGCATGAACTTGGTGCTCTACTTTTCAAAATTTGCATAGTTGTTTCCCACTCATGTTGAGGAACTCTCAATGCCTATTGGAAACTCCTTCAACACTTGCTGAGAAGGCCCAATAGCTTTAGCTTAATCTTGGGCACTTTTCAATGTGCAATACTTGTTGTTGGGTCTAGATCAATGCTTATTATGAGGTCCAAAAAGCTTTTAGGCCTTACACATGTTTTCCAACACCTATTGTGATTTGTCTAATGTCCATTGGATGTTCACAACACTGGTTTGGAATCTTAAACTACACCTATTATACAAAAACAATTAGGGTCACATATCCTCCAAGCATTATCACAATATTTTCCCCCTATAGGGTATAAAAAACCCTAAAATACAAATCATTTAAACTTTTCAAAGTTTTTCCATTATTTTGTTATCATTCAAAATAAATCATTCAAAGTAGAGACATAATGCCAATGCCTTGGGGTCACGTGTTCTTCAAACATTTTTCCCCTAAACACAACTCTTACATGTTAATTGATACTTACCTTCATACAAATGCTCTAGAAGGATTACTACTCACCATCATAAGTCTGACCATCAATGCTAGTAACTTTGAGTTCAAGCTTACCTTCATACAAATGCTCATTAACACACTCTAATTCCATGAACTTCCTCATGAAGATCTTAACCCTCATATTGTGAACATCTTAGAAATTTACGATACTTTTAGATAGAATGGGATGTCCATAGATGTATTAAGGCTACAATTATTCACTTTTACACTTAAAGATAAAGCCAAGGCATTGATAAATTCATTAGAACCAGGGAGCATCATAACATATGACCAACTATCCCAAGCTTTTCTTAATAAATACTTTCCTCTATCAAGAACAGCGAGGTTCATAATGAGATCATAACGTTTTTCCAACAAGATGACGAAACTATTAATGAAGCTTAAGAGAGATTAAAGATTTTTTAAGAGATGCCCGAACTAGCCCTGTAACCGGTATGCCGTGAATACCAATACCGTCGTTTTTACCGATACCGCCCAATACCGAAACTGAAAAACTATAATACCAATATCGATACTATAGACAATGAAAACCGCCAAAACTGATACCGCTAAAATTATGCGGTATTGGTGGTATTACCGATACGGATATCAAAAAATGTAGCAAAATTTTTTATTGTATAATATAAATAGTATTTGTAAAGTTATCTTTTGAATAGTTAAATTTTATTAGATTAAAACAGTTTCATATTGTTCTCCACTTTAATTAATGAAAAGGAAATTTAAAACAATTAAAAAAAAAAAGGACTTGTGCTTTAATGTTGTACAAACTAATTTCATTCAATTAGAAAGAAAATATTCAACGTGAGTGCTTGGATATTTATTTTTCTACCATAAAGATAAAAGGGTGCCCATTTGTTGATTGATGAGCGTTTTTAATTTTTTTAGATAATGGGAATTTTTTTTATTCCTTCATGGAAATAAATAAAAAATAAATAAATTTTTGGTCAATTTCTTAAATACTAGTGAGTAATCTATTCAAGCATAATTACTCAATTGTCAAATATAATTTTAACTATAAGTTTATAAAGGCATATAAAGTTTTGAAAAATCTGCACTTGATTAGACAAGAAGAATAAAATCATTCGAATCCAACTCGAATTGAATTTCATATTTAGAACTCGATTTGATATAATTATATAAATGAATCATATATTGCTCGATCTATTTAAATGTGATAAAATATTTGATAGATCAAATAAAATATCAATCCATAATTCACTATAATATTTACAAAGATGCGTAAAATCCAATCATGTACAATACTTCATGCATAAAGCTTTATGATTAAAGAAAAGAAAAAAAAGAAGCAACTTATTTTGTTTATAATTTCAAATATGATAAATCGATGATTATTGTAAATAGTAATTAGATAGCTAAAATTTTCAAGTGCACTAAATTAATGTATAAATTTATTTTTAATTTTGATTAATTCAAAAATTAATTTAAAAATATTCTATATAGTATAAAATGAAATGTCAAATAAGAGTGATGTCGATATATAAGAAGCTAACTTGTAGGTGGGAGTCTAAATTGAGAGAAACAACAATCTGTAAACATTACTCCATTTCCAAAATACAATAATGTATGGCAGTGCTAGAGACCATAAATAAAATATTAACAAAATGATAGTAAGTATTGTACATCTGCATCGAAAGACTGAAAATAGAGTTGAACCTGGAATAGAGAGAATTTCAAATCCAATCAAAAGATTGAACTGACCAATCTGATTATACAGTAAAATATGATATTCAAATGTTGAAATCTTGACAAAGTAGAATAAGAAGCTCAAACTCGCCAACCAAAGACAGCATGTGTTCCTTAAAAACACCAATTAGTGTTCGACGACTTGCTCGATTACGGTTCAGTGACCTAAAAAAATGGAACAATTGAAAAATGATAAAGAATATATAAGTATCATTCTTTATTATAATAGTAACATTTACCTTCATCCTCATCAAAGTAGCATAATTAATCAATTTTAAGACCTGAAATTTTTGCAAAAAATAAAAAAAATAACAGATGTTATATCTCAAGTAACCAATGGTTCAAATAATAAAAGAAAATAAAAATCATAATGGAAAAATATAGAGAAAAGAAGTACCATTTTCCATTCGCTCTAAATCCTCCTCCACAGCCTTGAAAGTTTCTGATGATCGTAACCAATCTTGGCAACATATTAAAGCTTCAGCAATTTTAGGAGTTAAAGAACTCCTAAATGCATTAAGTACCCTCCCACCTATGCTAAAAGTCGATTTTGAAGCTACTGTGGAAATAGGAATAGCCAATATATCGCGAGCCATATGAGATAAAATTGGAAACCTAGGCCCATTCATCCTCCACCATCCTAAGATATCAAAGTCTTCCTTCTCATCACTTTCTTGCTCTTCATTTAAATATTTATCTAACTATGACTTGGATAAAAAGCTACCACTTTGATTTTTAATCCTTCTGAACTTTGATTGCATGCTCTGCTTTATGTTTTGTGTTTGATCATCACTTGAAATTTCTTCACTTACAGTTGAAATTTGAGAACTTGAGTCACTAATGAAATGAGAATTTTCAACCCCATGCAATCTAGAATATTCATTAAACAAATCATATGTGGCAGCTCTAACACTCTGCACTAATTTATCTCCACTATCATCCACATACATCTCTTTTATCCCAAATTCAACATACTCAAGTTTAAATATAGGATCAAGTACTACCGCAATGAAAATGAGTTTGTTCATTTTTTCAATGTCCCCCCCAATACTTATCATACTTAGCTTTCATCTTTTTTGCCATGCCATTCAACTCTACATCATCACTTTGAACCCATTCATTTAAGAGA
>CATIWR010162146.1:0-10287 GCA_949677035.1 Omphalea diandra | reverse complement strand
TGAGATATTGCCCCTTCATTATGACTGATTGTCAACATATTGAACACCTACTCACCTTGAGATTGATCATTTGTTTTGGTGACTTTATAGACTTAATTAGATACTGAGTAAAACATAAAAAATTTTAATTTATATGTTTTGTAACTTCTAGTTTATCATTTTTAATTCGATTTGTACAATTTGAGATATACCTAAGATTATAAGACCTACACAGAATGAGATGACATTAAAACAAAGCAAAATAAAAAAATTCATCACATTTTCTATATATCTTATATTGACCTAAAATTTGAATGTATTGTATTATTATGTGTCTAGTTTATGTAGCAAGGTCAGACTGCCATGCAAGGAAAATCTGCATAAACACTAGGTCTTTGCATGGATCATGCCATAGTTGCATACCACGCATTCATAGTCAGTTTGACATACTTGCAACCATGCATGTATCAAATGTTAGGATCTCAACACTTTGTGGAAGCCCTAGATAGAGAACCAAACATACCATAAAGGTCAGTTACATCAAAAGGTAAATAAAAACCATAATTAGATTCTAATGTGTATGTGTGATAATTTTATGATGTGATTATGTTCTATTACATAGATATGTGATTGAATTGTTACATTTTACATATAAATATAAGTCAAGTGAGAATTATATGCTCTTAATGATTACTTGGTATACCATTGTGAATGAACACTTACATATGAGACTAAAAGGATGTTATGATTGACTTGTCAAACACTTGCAAATCACTTGGAAAAGGGACCAATATGTCATATTGGCACATGTTATTGATCAAATGATTTACTTCTTCTATGCTAGTCAGCAAAATCAAATGTCACTTGTATTACATGAATTCCCGAGAGTAGTGTTTGCCTTGTATGGTTACGATAAAAATCAATCTATTGCATTTGCACTTGCATAGTGAATTGTTATACTTGTAATATATCCTAATGATATTCTTTATTGGTTGTACCATAAGAATCTGATTATTATTTTTATTCATTGAGTCACAAGTCACCAAATCGCAATTATGTTTTTTAGATACTGAAACATAGGGTCTGGATACTTTGGTGCATAAAGTTTTGCATAGAGACACATCGACCACAAGTGGTCGGCTAAATTCCAACTCTCTCTCTGCTTATGTCATGTATATATATCTAGATATGAACTAGTTTATGGTCACTAGTTTTGAACATTAGTTAATATATATGTACATTAAATACATGTTAGAATGTATACATATGATGAATAAATCTTTATGCTTATGTATTTTTGGACATGAGTGCCATGATTTGTAAATGAAAATGATCATTACAACCGATGAGAACTTTAAAATCGACCACTTAGTTTGCAAACAAGTTCAACATCATATTTTGCTTCTTTTCTTTCTTTCCTTTTCTCTTTTATTTTTTGATGTTTTTTTCTTTTTTTAAAGCTAAAATAGAATTGGAATCAAAAGAAACACAAAGAATAACTTAACAGTGCAAAGAAACTAATGAAAGCCGAATTAATGAAATTGAGTGCTAATCACAATTTGCACATTTCTTTCAATTTGAATGAGTTTGGTTCAGCCCTAGACACAAATAAATGCAAAAAATATTTAGGACATGAAGAAAAATGAATTGGGATGTAAGAAATACAAGGAAACATAATGGAGATAGGAAACTTGCTAATTTTGGAATATGCAATCTTTTTGTGATTTTCTTGATGCTAATGGTCCAGAACTAGAATTAAACACAAAAGAGTGATTAAATATGATAAAACAAACTAGTTTGATGGAGGAAAAGTAAAGACAATAGAACTAAATGTGATAGAATAAGAACAAACAAAATTAAAGCCCTATGAAGGAGATAGAACACAAATTGATGCAAAAATAATAACACAAAGAATAATGAATTTTGGAGATAACTTACTTGATTTAAAGCCTTAGCTCTGATACCAAATGATACGAACAAGGTTAGATTAGATTTTTTACCCGTATGCTTGAGAATAGTTGACCAGATCTATAAAACCAAGTATTGGAATTTTGATCTTCAAATCCCAACTAGACCTCTAGAAAACTTATTTCTAGGAACCTAAGTTATAAAGATTCAAAGTTGTGCTAACTCAAAACCTAAATCAACCAAGCCAATTTAAGATCAAAATCAATAAATTTGTGAAATTATTAAGCCTTCATTTAATAATCTCACCAAGTCCACTTAATAACTCAAGAAGAAAATTTAATCTCACGAGCAAAATTGCTAACATAAATAATATTGATTGAATAAATGCCTTCTTGGCTAGATATGAGAGGCTATTTATAGCCTTACAATGGTTGTTCCAAAACCTAATAGGATTTTGTTTACATTCCCAAACATAATTCAAGTTTTTCCTAATTGAAGACGAAAAAGACAATCCTAAGCTAAATAAGAAAACTAAAGAAACATTATAATTGGTTAAAAAAATTAGACCAAGATATTTTTCCAACTAAAGAAAAACTAATCCTAAATAGAAAAGGAAAAAAATTCGGCCTAATGAGGAAATCCTAATGGTATTCGAAAATATTGCCAACTAAGGATATCTTGTAAGAATGACTTTGGGCCTTATTTCCATGTTTACATATCTTGGACCTCTTGTTACACACCATGGGCTTCTTTTACATGCCTTGGAAGAATTAGATTGAACTTTGGTGCACTTTAAAAGTTAGGCTCCATTATATTAAGTTAAGTGCTCGATTTGAAGAGTTTAAGCTCCCATAATCTTTTAATTGGGATTCACGCATCTTTTGCTCTTCTTGGTCTAATCTAAGTGTAACTCCTTATTGCATGAATGCTCCAATGGCCTTCTTAAACTTCTTTAGCCTTCCCCTTATGGCTGGGCCTTAAAGTTGAAGTGGATCCTTGATTATCTTGCCTTGGTCGTTTGCATCACTTGGTAGGGGTCATTCCCAATTTGAAATAGAGGAATGCCTTTATCCATTCAAACATTCTCGTAGGGGCTCTTGAGTTTATAAACGATAGCATTGAGGAGGTTGCTGATTAAGTAGCTTACAACTTTCTCTTATATGACCTGTCATGCATGCTCTTCTATACCCCGAGGGATATAACCCAGATTACTAGTTGCCCATATTGGAGGATCTTTGGCTAGTGAGTCATTGTGGCTGGGCGTTTGCCTTAGTGGCCCATTTATACAAGTTCTTAAACTAGTGTTAATGTGGATTATCATACTTGAATGGTGGTTGGTAGATGCTTAAGGTATGGTTCACTTGTACTTGTTGCTTTCTTTTATTTTTACTTATGTATATTTTTTGTGTTATCTAATAGCTTTTCTTTGATGGGCGTAGGCCATCGAGCTGGGTCCGATTGAAGATGATAACCGTTTACTAGATATGAACCTTTACTATTTTAGTTTTAGTATTAGAGTAGCAGCAAACACCACAAACAAGAGGCGACGACTCGACAAATTTGCCTGAATGAGCTCCAATGGTATTAGGTATGTTCTCTTACACAAATTAGTTAATTAGTTCTCATAACATTTTTGATAGTCAAGATACTTATGATATGTTTGTCATTTTTTTATGCAGCTCCAACTTTATTAGAGGGGCCTCCAAATAAGTAAAGTGCTGAGTTGGTGGAGATAAAGGGGTACTCCTACGAGTATTTGCTTATCATGGGCCCTTCCATCAGGGAGTGGATGTTCCTATAGAGGGAGGGGCCTGAGAGGTGCCTAATGCAACAAGAGCCTTCTATTCATATGTTTTGAGGGCTTATGATCTCATTTTGGCCAGACAGCTTGGGAGGAGCCATTAATGAGAATGGTAGGATATCAGGGTTAGATAGAGGCCTCGCTTATAAGAGTTGTCCTTATGCCATCGATATGCCTTCAATCATTTCATTGGTTGAAGGAGCACACAGGGACTATGCTCGAGTATGAAGCTTGTAGTATGAGGGCAAGGTTTGAGTGGGTGTTGTTTGAGCCATTACCCATAGAAGAGAGCTGCAAAAAGGCATGGACTTCAAAGTCAATTGGCCTTGAGCTAATGATAAATAGGGTGTTGGATCCCCCATTTGATAACATGGTGGAGTCTTATCGCTCCACTATTACTAGTGTACTGTTGGCTTTGGAGCTCATATAATCTTTTTACTCCTGTAATCCTCTAGGCACTACTCATATAAGTTTTTTTTGACTTTTCCCCATTCTCATCACTATTTTATTATTTGATGCTTTATTAATCTAATAATATTTGTAAGTAGATCCCTTTGGTCTAGGATGAGCATCTAATGGATCTCATCACAACCCTAAAGAGAATCTATACTCATCACACTTGTGAGTTGCAGGTAAACATAGTTATTTGATATATGTATGTTTATAGCAAGTTGTGTTTGTGTGTTTCCAAACCACTTTGACCCTTTACTTCTTTTCATCATTTTTCAGGATGAAATCTACCAAAAGGATCAAAAGCTAATAGAGGTTCATGCTGAGCTCGTGAGACTTTAGGCTCGTTTAGGTGAGCTTATTATAATGGATGCTTCAAAAGAGGTGTCTTTGGAAGAGGAAGACTATGAGCCCACTGTCTATCCCCTCATCTTTTGCCATTATTATTATTATTATAGTAGGATCATTTGTACAATTTGAATAATATTTAGGCATTATTTGGCCCATTATTTTTGTTATTTTAGATTTTGGGCCCTCGATGCCCTAATTTTGTTATTTGCATATTTGCTCATTTATTATTGATAACTAAAGCATTTTCCTTCTACTTTGTATGTAATTGATCTTATGATTATGACACTATTGATTATCCACTCTTATGCCCTCTCTTATAATTGCTTTGAACTAAACCCTTATGAAAATGTAGGAAAATTACCATGTTGTTGCCCCTTTCCTTAGTGGTCTATACAGACCGGTAAGTTATATATATATATATATATAACATGTTATCTATATAGACAACTTCTTAGGTATGTACAAACAATTATACTATTTACAATTATCTTGTATTATTTTCTTCCTACCTCTCTTTGTCTTTTTCTTTTTCAATTTTTATGCTCACAATAACTATTTTCTACCTTAAGACCATGTTTAGGGACTTTTTGAAGAATCTCCATACATCAAATTGGTCCAATCTTCCTTGGGTGGTTTTTAGAGATCTCGATTACCTTTTGTCTATCGAGCTTAACTAGGAGTTTCTTTATGCGATGTGATTTTTAGGACCTATCTACTCATTCTTTCCATTTTGGAGATTATTAGATCTATCTATTATTTGAGAAGCCAGTGCCATATGGATTACCATATTTTAAGTTTAGAAAGGATTGCACTTCATAACTTGGATCACCCATATGTCCGTAAGATGATGAAGCATTTTGATTACGATGAAGTGCCTTTATACACTTTAGGGGAATATAAAGTGTTGCTCTCTCTTTTATTCTTCTTATATCCTTATAGGAGTAATGCTAGAGCTGCCCAAGCTCATATTTTATTAGCCATAGTTATAGGCGAGCACCCATTTTGTAGGGATGATGGTAAGGTCGACTTCCAAGCTCTCTAGCATATAGAAGATATTGAGTTGGGTAAGACCCTATTGCTAGCGATTCTTAGTGAGACTCTAATGGGTTTAAATAGTTTCACCTTAGGAGTCAGTCAGTCCTTCTTAAAGAGTCCTTTGCTTCTTTAAATGTGCTCTTCTTACAACCCTATTATTTCTTTCCATTTTTCTATTGATTTTTATTTTTTTACCTTAACTTTTGCCTAGACGACCCTTGTGGGTGGCCCAATTTTACTTAGATAGCTCTTTCAGTTTTTCAACCTAACAAGCTTTTTTTTTTGTTCCCTTTTCTTTTCCTTTTTTTTTTTTGTTCAAATTTGGTTACATGATAGGCTAGATTTGTTGGAGGTTCCCATTATGGATGTAAAGTGATACTTTCTACAACACCATTTGAATTGTTACTTATTGAGACCTGGTTTTTCTTTGGTTGAGTGGACTGAGTGATTGTCTCACATTTTTTCTCTTGACATCCGTTTGACATGCCTATGGTGGAGACTAATCGAGGCCACCTTGGGGACTTATTAAGGGTGTGTGATCATTACTAATTTGGCATCTGACACTTTTTATGACCCTTCTAGAGTTCGTCCCCAGTTTGGAGCTTCTCGAGATGCAGTGGGTTTCCTTCCTCCTTTTCCAATGGGATCACTCACCCAGTGTTTCCTAGATAAGGTGGACACTACTTGGATTGACCACTAAGTCCCCCACTTCCTTTCTGTTAGGGCTTCTTCTTTTGATGATGTTGACTTTAAGGCTTAGTTATGAGATGCATAGAGGAATAGAAATTAAAGAGATAAAGGCAATGATGCTTATATGAGAAAATAATGATATATTTTATTAAGCTCTAAGGCATATTTGATAAATATTTCTTACATTATGATAATATATTTCATTTTAGTGCTATCTTTGCCATGATTCATTTCATTTTGCATATTACACATTAAGTCTATGCATATTTTCCACTTTAATGATAACACACCGAAATTTCCCATTGATTTTGCTAATCTCAGTGGTTAATTCCTTCCCTTTTGTCTTTTGTCTTATGTGGTCGCCTTCCTATCCTCTTCTTGTCTATTGTCTTATGTTTACTATTAAGTCCTCATTCTAATTGATTGCTCTCTCTCTCTCTCTCGCCTTTTATTCTTATTTTTTTTCTTTTTTCCCTCTCTTTTTTCTTTTTCTTATTTTTTTTATCCTAACTTTTGCTTAAGTCTCTCTTTCGATTTTTCAGCTTAGGAGACTTATTTATTTTTTCTCTTGGCTCTCATGAAATAGTTATTCAGGTGATTTAAATTTGCTAGCTCAGAGAACTCATTTTCATCCATATTTGATCACTTCACCCCTCTACCTAAATATATTTGTTTAACCACATAAAGACCCTCTTAATTCAACTTGAACTTTTCCCTAAAAATTAGAGCCTGAGGTTGCATTGATTTTAATACTATGTCCCCTACCCTTATCAGGCTTAGCTTAACCCTTTTGTTGAAGGTGCTCTCCATTCTCTTTTGACAATGTTGTATGTGGTATAGGACTTTCAACCTTTTCTCATTTTATAAAGCTAACTGGTGATACCCATTCCTTACCCACTAATAGTTTAGGATCTTTGTCTCATTCAGAACTCAAAGAGATGTTATATTTACTTTTACTAGTAATACTACTTTCATCTTATACACCAAAGAATGAGGTGACATCTTTGTGGATGTCTTAGTAATACGATATCTCCACAATGCAAAGGGTAGCTTTTTTGACTAGTCTTTGTAGGTCTCTACCATTTTGGCCAGAATATTCTTAATGTTCTTATTAGCTGCCTCTATAGCTCCATAGGGTGAAGACTTATGGTGTGCTACTCCATATTTCTTTAGAACTACCTTGAACTCAACCTAAAAATGCATACAAATATCTGTTACGATTTGGTGTGGTACCATCATAGTGACATATAAGATTCTTCTCTATAAATCTGGCCATTTATTTTGCTTCCAGTTTTTCAAAGGGCTTAGCTTCTACTCACTTTGAAAAGTAGTCAATCACCACTATGATATACCTATGGCCTCTAATAGATGCTGTGTGATGTCCCATTTACTAATCATTCCTAAAATAGATGCATTAACTTATTCATAAAACATGGAATACTACAATGAGAGAACATCATTAAAATCCTCTCATTCTATCCATTGTCATTAAAATATCTTATTTTAATTATATTATTTTTTTGCATTATGTATCTTGTTTCACAATATAGTAAATATTTACAACAAAGTATACATGGTTAAACAAACTTAAATACTACTGCATATTAGCCTAATTAGACTGCTAGATAACAACTTCGGAATGTAAACTAGATGTAATCTTAGTCTACTCTTCCTGAAACAAAATTTAATGCAAAAAAGTGAGCTTACATACTCAGTAAGTAAATGCATAACGATACTTCAATCTCAAATAACATAACAACATTTAAATATACATAACTCATCATCATATCCATGCACGAAATAAAGAGTTTTTACTCTTAAATGCCATACAGCCTATCAAATGTTATTGTCACGCAGGTTGTCATATATTGTTGCCACATAGGTTATAGATGTCACAGCCACAAAGGCTTTCGTATTTGGTTACCACATAGGCTATAAATATTGTTGCCACACAGGTTATCGAATGCTATTGCCATACAGGCTATCGAATGCTATTGCCACACATGCTATAGATATCATTGCTACATAGGCTGTTGAATGTTATTGCCACACAGGCTATTATATATTATTGCCATACAGGCTGTTATATATTATTGCCACATAGGCTATAGATATCGTTGCCATACAAGCTCTCAAATGTTACTGCAACACAGGCTATTATATGTTATTTCCACACAGGCTATAGGTATCATTACCTCATAGGCTATCGAATGTTATTGTCACACAAGTTATTATATATTATTGCCAAATAGACTATAGATATCATTACCACACAGGCTATTGAATATTATTACTTGCCAACAACATCAAGTATTAGTCTTTCAATAAATCAATTATAAATCTAACAAAATTTCAGCAATATAATGACTAATAACAACACCCATAACTTTGGTAGCTCATATCACCACATACTCCCATTCCTAAGTTATAATTTATCAGCGTCTCATGAAAACAAATAAATCAAGAGTATAATAATTTTTTCATTAATGTATTCCTTAATATCATCAAATTAAACAACATTTCATTCCATTAAGTATATGTTCATGCCATTTAACCAATCACATGTATAGTACGGTTAACTATTTACTTACCTCCTCCTTTAAGCTTATTAAGTCGTGGATGGTCCCAACTTATTTCCCATTATTATCTTCAATGCCTTGAGGTACTATTTCAATACACCAAATCAATCCATGATGATAAAGTAAGATTTTCATCTTGTTATGCAAATGTGCCATAGTAAAATATCACGAACTTGATAGGTTGTTTCTATGATTACTTTTAACTCACAAATCTAAATGCTTGATTCTTTTTTTTTATTAAACTAGACATATATGGGTACACCATATCCAAAATTCAGTCCAAAATATACACTACATCATTTATGGTCAATTTTATGAATTAGCCCTGTTTCAATATCATCTTAGTCTGAGTAGGTCTTATAATCTTAAGTATATCTCAAATCTTACAAATCCATTGGCAAAAATGATTTTTCAAAAGTTAGAGAACACATAAAGGAACATTTTTCATGTTTTACTCATTGTCTAATTCAGTCTATAAGGTCACCAAAACAAATGACCAATCATCGGGTGAGTGGGTTTTCAACATATTGACAATCAGTCATGATGTTGGGCCAATATCTCATCAACCATGATAAATTAGGCACAAATATTTTACAGGCATGTATCCTAGACATAAATATACAACTTTCAAGTTTAACATATCACCAAATTATGAACTATGGCCATCAAATTCTTAGAAAACTGAATTATAAAACTGAAGAGGTTTCATCCAGTTATAGGGTCATTCACAGTCAATGAGCCATATCTCTTTCCACACAACACATCAATCAAAACTGCTTTACATGTATTTAGAGGGGATATAACCCTAGAAATTTAATGTTTTTCACTTTATCTAAATCAACACATAAGGTCATCGAAATATATGAAAATAGAAAGACTGAAGTGATTTATGTTGGTTATGAAGCAACCCTAATGAAGGAGTCATATCTCCTCACACACACCAAATCAAGCAAAAATGTTTCATATGAATTTAGATGGCATAAAGCTACAACTTTCATATTTTACACTTTATCTAATTCCTGTTCTAGGGTTATGAAATCATGGGTACAAAATTCTACTCTAATAATAAAACCGACACAATATGCTCTTGTTTCTCTTAAATTTCAACTTCCAGACATAAGCTCTACCTTAAAGACTCTATAATTCTTACTAACCATGCATGGTTAACATGTCAGGAGGGGTTAATTTCATATGAGAAGAAAATAAATTAACTTACCTATTTCCTAGAACCAGAAAACCATAGGATTCTTTCCTAAGCAGCTCACTCTTCTCCCTCTCTTTCTTCTTCTTCTTCTTCTTCTTCTTCTTCTTCTTCTTCTTCTTCCATTATTTCTTTCTTCCTTAGCTCTCTCTTTCTTCTTCTTCTTCTTCTTCTTCCATTATTTCTTTCTTCCTTAGCTCTCTCTTTCTTCTACTGTACCTCATGTTTTTCCTCTCTTTTTTGATCCTAAAGGATGAAAAATTCCACTTGTAATCACGGTGTTTCATTTCTAT
>CATIWR010162120.1:0-12106 GCA_949677035.1 Omphalea diandra | reverse complement strand
TGAAGTTACTGAAACTTTTAGAATGTCCCAATGACTTATGAATATTATATGTATTTATTTGTATTTAATTACATAAATTAAATATATCTAATCAATTAATTATAAATATAAATAATTAATTGAACTGAATTAAATACATTGAATAAAATAATATTCATAAAATAAAATAAATATTTATAAGATAAAAAGTCGAAAGCAAGTCAGATAATTCATAAACACATAATTACATTAAAAATTAATTCTAATTAAATTAATGATGTATTTAACAAGGATGAAATGAATGAGCCTTGCATAAAACTCAATTGAATGATCAAGAAAATTCTTAGGCAAAATAGATAGACCAGACCTAGACTCCACCAAGGCATTGAATCTCACAAAATCCCTCTACAACATTGGACAAGTCTCGAATAGGATCCATTGATTTCCAAATCAAATCACAAAAGGTCAATAGTATCTCTATACTGTGAAAATAAAGTTGACCAAAAGGCTTTATATATTCCATCCTCAGTTAGTAAATTATTTTCTAAATAATATTCTGAATCTTATCGTTAACATTAATAATTTCATGATACGAGTCACATTGTCACAAGAGAAAATGGTTACAAGATTTTATAAATTTTTAATCATCCTGTGAACTTTTTTCTTTATCTTTTGGTCCTAATTACTTTGAAAATACTTATGGTAATTGCAATAATTTTTTGTAATAAATACAAAAAAGTGATCGAACATATAAATTACAGTGATTAAAATAAACATTAATAAAATTTTATGCTATAATGGCTCATTGGACCATAAAATATTTTTAAAAAAATTCAAAATTTTTTGAAATCTAAAAGTAGTTTTTATGAATTTTTATTGCATTAAATTGTTAACGCATATATATTCATAAAAAATTAATTATTATATTTAAAATTAATTTTAATAGCTCAAAACATTAAGAAGATTAAAAAATATAAATTTGAGAAAAATTGGGTCAAACACCCATATATGCATCCTACACCCTAAAATAAATTTGTTCATTTTTTTGCCACAGAACATGACAAATTGTTTCTTGGAACGATACATCATTTCAAGAAAACCATGCATCGTCTTAGGGGTAGGGGTTGGATGGTCATCTAGCCTAGCATGTGGCCCGCATGCCATGCTTCAATTACTCGTGTACCGAGGATGGTGGGTGTTATACACGTGTTGCCTTAATGGGCTTGTATGATCTCCATAATTTTTTTGGTACCATATTTTTTGGGTCTTTAAGTTTGATGATCGAATTATTTTTGCCTAAAAGTCTCTACTATGGTATTTGAACAAACTGAACACCAAAATGAGTGTGAAAGTATTTAGAAGATACTATTCATTATCTTTTTATTCTAGACAATTTCCAAACAATCAAATTCTGTTTAATTTAGTCCTAAAAATTAAAAAATGCAATTAATATGACTACATAACTCAGATTCATGCAAACGATATACTATTGAAATGTTTGAGACATACTATCAAATTATGCTAGCCAATCATACTAAAAGTAATCATATAATTTGTGGAAATTCACCAAAGATTTCAATATTGCAGAAACTTTAAACTTCAATTTCACATAAACTACAAATAATCTAGACCTATAATTTTATTTGTAATCTACTACATATCATAGAATTATTCACGTAAAAATCACGACCTAATTCTATGTATATCAAAAGTAATTGCAGATTGAAAAACCTAAACAAAAATACAAATATAACTTAGTCTATGTAAAATTTCTCGTAAATATAATCACAACACAAGTAATTGGCTCTAATACTAATGATGAAATTAATTGAACTTAAGTAATTCAAACACAAATACTTGTTGCAGCACAACATAAATTAATTGAACTATAAACTTATTTTACTAATTAAAGAAAAATCACAATGAAAAATCTCTTTATTTCACAGCCTAAATTCTGTCAATTACATAGACTTGTTTTTTTTTGTTCTTTATGTGTTTTTAAAGTTCTTTCTCTTCTTTTGTGTTACGTGCGTTTTCATTCAGTTTTTCAACGTCTAGATAATTTTTCTATGGGGAAAATTATTATCCTTTTTAATAACTACCTTTGGCACTTCGTAATACTTAGATGGGTTGGGCTCCCAATATGGGTAGACCCAAACCCATAAATCCAACACGTTTAGTTCTATTTAATTCTACATTTGGAAATAGTAACCAAAGTTTGCATACTTTTTTTTCTAGATGAATAAACTATAAAATACAAAAAATATTCATAAAATATAAAAAATCAAAATTTATAATTTATGATAGATCTTATTAATATCAAATATATTGAATTTGATTAAAAATAATATTTTTCTATAAAAATATAATTATATTGATAGATTATTGAACTTGATATAACAATGTAAAATACACTATTCGATAATTATAATAAGTCATAATTCAATATTTTATCTTAAAAAAGAATTCAGTTGAATTATTATAAAAATTGAACCAACTGTTCTAATTCTAATATTACAAATCAATCCTATAAAAAAATGATAATAATCTTTAAATAAAAACATTAATGTAAATTGGTAGATTGTCGAATCTCAAGAACAAGAAATATTTTCTATCCATTCATTCAATATATAGAGTGTGACACTCTGCACTTAGGGCTTCTCTCTTTTTTTTTTTTTTTTTTTTTCTCTAGTTAATCTTCCTCTAGCTTGGATCGCAGAGTCTAACAATACAAAACTCTAACTGATTTAATTCCAAAATTTTCTTGCAAAAACTGGTAAGTGAAAATAATGAATATAAAACTCAGTGAGAGGATAAACAATAATAAAGAGTTTATTAGTAAATATATAAATCAAACTTTTAATAAAATATGTTACTAGAAATGGAAATATCAATAAAATTGTATAAATAACCAAATCAATTTTGAAATTTCTTCAAAATAACAAACTTATTAATATCTTCCCAAAATAATTTTTAAAACTTCATCATTTCTAACGTTCATATTTTCCTATTCAAAACAAAGTAATTAAAATCTCAATGAATTGTAAAATCAATGTATGCACTTAACTGCGCAATCTACTGATCCCAGCAAGCAATGAGTGCAAAGATGTTTACTTGTAGCCTAGAGCGCGAATCCTAATTATATGCATGCATACCTAAAGCCTTCAATGGACAACCACCTAGTATACCTTCCAAAGGCATGTGTATACTAAGTGCTATTTCAAACATAATTGTATAATACCTGACATCTATGATGTGAACGAATAAATAACATAAATGAGTACATGCTCTTTTTTTCAATTATAAAATTCCTCATCTCATAAAATAAAATGCAATTTGACCTTCTATCTCAAGATTATGATAGAACATACTTTCATTCAATAAATCCCAAAATATCTATATCATTAAAATATAATTTCATTTCAATTTTCACATTTAGAGATTTATTCTAAGAGAAAATAGCTTCCAAAATCAAATTGTATAATAACATAAATATGCCCAATCTCTAAAATTTAAAAACAAATAATCACTTCATAAATGGATGAAAAAGACAATCATTTAATTAAAATTAATCCAAAATATACATATTAACTCACCAAAATTAATATTGACAACAATCATTTCATAAAACAAATCTTGAAAATGATCTTTAAATTTAAATTTATTTTTCCAATATATATAAATAATAATTAAATAAAAATACATATTTCAAATTCATCCACTCACCTAGAATGTAGGGCCAAAATCAAATATTTTTCACTCCGATGCCTAATTTAATTCCCAAGTAAATTCTCCACTCATTTAGCCTATAATCACGTATATATATAAACATAGTTTAAAAATCACTTTTATCTAACTCTTTATAATTCTTATCTCATTTTAATCTCATTTTTAATAATTCTATTCACTTATCCTTCTATTAAAAATTAATTAATCTACCAAAAATTTGACAGAATCTTTTCTATAAATTGAACTATTTCTCTTGTAAAACGAGTTTAATTCCACTTCAATAGTCCATAATTTTATTAAATTAAAAATAAATATCTAAAATCCTCAAGTTATTACCTTATGTATAATTCCTAAATAAATCTCTAATTCTCAATATTAACTTTCATAAATTTTATTAAATAAACTTATTTTCATTAATTCATCTAACCTTTATAATTCATCATTTGAATCTAAAATTTTATTTTGATCACAATATCCTTCAATAACATCCATAGTCATCATTAATTATTATTAATCTCTTTAAATATAATTAAATTCTTTAATTTAATAAATGTTTCTCCAACTATCACTTAATCCCTATTTAATTTAATTACTCTCATAATTACTCCATAAAATACCTCAATAACTCCACAATCCTTAATAACTATACTAATTTCAGTTAATTTCTACAATTATAATAAACTTTCTTAATTCTCATAATTTAATCAAAATTACCAGTAACCTCAATTCTTCAATCCGTAAATTAATTAACATCAACATATATCTATCTAGTCCATTCCCATACCACTAAACCTCTAATAAATATTAATTTCGATAATTTTAAACCCAAATTACAATTATTGAAAAATCAATTCATAAAATCTTATAAGAACATCCATAATTCTTGAAAATTACACCAACATGATCGGGACAAAAAGAAGCACGTTCTGTCCCTACTGGCCTCCTGGACCTCACTGGAGCTGCCACATATGGTGGCCTGAGTTCGTTGCTGATGACCATTGAGAGAACGACTAAAACCATCTCGTAGGTCATCTTCCTAAGAGTTTGTAGAAACTGATGACATCATCATATAAGCTACCGTTTGTCCGAAATCTTAAAAAAATTGAGTTTTTATAAAAATTTTAATCAATTACTGTGTCACGTTCGGTCTCTATTATGGACAAATTAGGTATCCACGGAACGTTTGTGAAGAGAGCTTTCCATAGCAACTTGAATAACTTAAAAAGGAGCTACGATTGAGAAGTTATGGTCATTTGAAAATTTTGCCCTTGTTTTCACCGATTTTTTAATGCCACCAACATTTTTTGTCATTTATGTTGCCTATTTTTTATGGTGCTAGGGCTAGGAGAAGTCGCCAATCACAGAAGAAGTGGCTAATGTGGTGGCCGGCCTCCTCCGTCTCCTCCTCTCCCTCTCCCTCTTTCTCTCTTCCTCTGTCCCTTTCTTTCTTCTTTTCGGTTAAAGGGCCAAATAAACATACATAATTAAAACTCCCAAAATAATTCAAATTATGTTTTTACATGAACTACAATGATTTTTTTTTCATTAACACTATTTTTAATAATTGATTCTAATCTAAGATACTTTATTTTTACTAACTCTACTTAAATAAAATCTCACTGTAAATAAATCATACAAAATTTAATATTAAAGTTCACTTAAAATATTTATAATAATAATTATCATTATTACTACCTCTATAAAATTGTAATATATACAATATTATTAAATTTCAAACTCAAAAATAAAATATAATAACATAATCACATGTACTTAAAATAAATTTAAAGTCTACTTTAAAATATTTTCTCTTCTTAAAATGAAATTAACTATAATACTAATTATATTATATATATTCCAAATTATTTTTCTTAACAAAATTTACTCTTATACTATCTAAATACTCAAATTAAATCTAAAATTTATAATACTCTTATACTATCTAAATAGTCAAATTAAATCTAAACTTTATCAAACTCACAATAATATATATTTTTAATAACTCTAGCAAATATAATTTTAAGAAAAAACATAAATTATGAATTTTGGAGTGTTACATGGAGAATTTGGCATTTGGTGAAAAAGAATTGAAAACATTGACATAGAGAAGTATATGGTCAAAAGTTTTAAAAATATCTATTCTAATAAAAATTTCAGGTATTTATTTAATGGCAACAAAAATGCTTCTTAATTAATTATTGTCAACGTTATCATATAATTTTGCCATCATAGTAACAAAAAAAAAAAAAAAAAGAACAAACAAAAAATTTCTCAAGCTAGCAAAATAGGAAAAGTAAATATACTGGAGAACAAATGATACTTTTTATTCTTAATTGAAAGACAATGAAAGCAATACATTAGATAGACATTTATATGCTAAAATTAATAAACTTCTCCTAAAAGGACTCAAACTAATCCCATAAAATCCTAATAACAACAAAATACTTTTTATTTATCCCTAAACAATAAGAACAAAACAATGAACAAGTAAAACTTTGACAGCAACTAACCAAGTAAAATGCTCTAATTTGTGACACTCCCCCTTAGTGCATACTTACGATTAACAACCCCAAAAGCATATATGAAATATTGAAATTTTTCCCTTGCTAAAGCCTTTGTAAATATATCTACAACCTGATCACTTGTGCCAACTCCATTCAACTTAATTTCTTTATTCAATACTTTTTCTCTTACAAAGTGATGATGAACTTCAATATGTTTTTATCTACCATGGAAAATTGGATTAGAAGCAAACTTGATTGCATTTTCATTATCACATTTGACCTGCACAAGATAATCAACTTCATAAAACATATCTCTCTTCAAACACTTCAACCAAATGCATTCTTGTGCAGTCATAGTAGCTGCAACATATTTAGCTTCAATACGAGACAAGGCAACAATAGATTGCTTTTTATTGCACAAGGAAATCATTGTTGAACCAAGACTGAAACAAAATCCTGATGTTGAACGTCGATCAATTAGATTCCCAACCCAATCTGTATTGGTAAATCCATTCAACAAGAGAATATTACTTTTTTAATACAAAAGACCATATTCAAGAGTGCCCTTCACATAACGCAAGATTCTTTTTGCAGCATCTAAATGAGAAGTTCTTGGAATTTGCATGAACTGGGAAATAATACCAATAGAATAAGCAATTTTTGGTCTTGTGATAGTTAAATAAATTAAGCTACCAATAAGTTGGCTAAACTTTCTTGCATCCTGCAACAACTTACCTCCTTTTTTCTTCAACTTGAGATTTGACTCCATTGGTGTTGCCATCTCCTTTGACTCCCCCATGTTAAATGCTTCAGGAGATCCTTAGCATAATTTGGTTGAGATATAAAGTATCCTTGTTTTGATTTTTTCACTTCTAAACCAAGAAAACATCCAACCTCTCCTAAGTTTTTCATTTCAAATCGAACTAAAAGATCATTTTTTAGGCAAGATATTTCAGCTTCATCATCTCCAATAATTATCATATCATCCATATATAATAAACCAACACATGTTTATTCGATTCTAATTTAGTAAACAAACCAGAATCTGCATCAGATACCTTGAAGCCACAAAAGGTAAGATATTGTGCAACTTTACCATACCAAGCATGTGGTGCTTGTTTAAGGCCATATAATGTCTTCTTCAATATGCAAACATGATCAAGAAATTGTTTGGAAACATAGCCCTTAGGTTGTTCCATAAATACATCATGATCTAATTCACCATAAAGAAATGCATTCTTTACATCAAGCTACCATAATTTCCAATTCTTAAAGGTTACAAGAGAGAAATTTGATCTTACAGTTACCATTTTTGCAAGTGGATTGAAAGTTTCCTCATAATCCAATCCATAACTTTGAGAGAAACCACATGCAACAAGTCGGACTTTACATCTGTCGATAGTCCCATCTGCTTTTCTCTTGAAATGATAAACCCATTTACATGTAATTGGCTCACAATCCTCTAGTTTTGGGACTAACAACCATGTTTGGTTTTTATTTAAAGCTTCAATTTCTTCCATCATAGTGGCACTCCATTCTGGATGATCTTTGGCTTCCTCATAATTTGTTGGTTCCTCTTAATCTATAGTTCTAGTAAAGAAACAAGAAGTAATGGTGCAATTATTAATGTTAACCTCATAATCTTTGAGGTATTCTGGCTATCTTTTCTCCCTCAAAGATCTCCTTTGAGCTTGTTGCTCATCGTGATCTGAATTTAAAGTAGGTGGAGTTGGGCTTTCATCATTATTTGAAGTCTCCACATTGTTTTCAGGAAATAGAAGGAGATCACCATCAAGAGTAACTTCTTGAATGGAATTTTTCTGAGCAAAATAGTAAGATGAGACTTCATCAAATACGACATCTCTTAAAGTGATAAACTTCTTTGTTTTGGGATTCATACATCTCCACCATTTCCTACATGAATCATAGCCAACAAAAACACACTTCTTTGCGTTTGGGTCAAGCTTAGATAGGTTAGATTTTGGAACATGAACATAACAAATCGAACTGAAAACCTAAAAGTAATTAACATTTGGTTTACCATTATATAAAATTTCAATGGGTGATTTTTCTTTACCTAGCCGTGGAGGTAAATGATTTATCACATGACAAACACTTTGAAAAACTTCAGCCTAAAGCTCTCGAGGAAGATTTTTATCATGCAGCCATGAAAGACATGTTGAGGTGAGACGAGCTAATTTTCTTTCAACAACCCCATTTTGTTAGGGGGTATTGGGATAAGTCATTTGTTGTCGAATACCTTTTTTTTCACAAAATTGAAAGAAATCATCTAACATAAATTCTCCTCCATTATTACTACGCAAACATTTGATTTTCTTGCCAAACAATAGCTTTAAAATTTAACTAACTTGGATAAAGCTTCACTGTTTTCTTTCAAGAAATAGACTCATGTGTATCTTGAGTGATCATCCACCAATACCATGATATAGTGATAGCCCCCATAGCTAGGAGTTTTTAATGGTCTTACCAGGTCTGTATGAATTAATTCGAATGTTGTTGTTCTGCGATTTGAGGAGCTATTAAAGGGAAAATGATGCAATTTGTCATACTGACAGCCTTGACATTTCACATCTTCATGAACATTCACGAACATTCTTTAATGTGGAACACCATCTAACAATTTCTTTGAAGAAATTTATTGCAACATTTGATAGCCCACATGTCCCAATCATGCATGCCAAATTGTTGCACTATCTGTTTGGCTTGTCTTCTTCACATAAGCTTCCCTTACTGATAAAAAAAATAAAGAACCTTTGTTTGCACTAGAGATAACAACATCAACAGTTATATTCTTTATATTATCAAGAACTTTTACATCATTTGGACCAAATAAAACACACTGCCCTGAACTCGTAATTTGAGGAACAAAAACTAAATTTCATTTCAAACCTGGAGCATGGTAGACATCATTCAATTTGATAGTGTTTGCACCGCCAAAATCAATCTTCACAATTCCTTCTTTTGCTATTGGATATGTTGAGTTATTAGTTGTGATAATTATTGTTTCTCCATCATGTTGGCGTAGCTCTAAGAACAACAAATCATTTTCAGTTGCATGGTGAGAACAACCTGAGTCAACTATCCATTCGTCTTTGCGATGATTATGGCTAAAGAAAGCTTGGCCTTTTGTTGATTCAACAGTGACATTCTTTCTTCGTTCAATTGCTTCTATGGTAAAGCACTGCTCCCATTTGAACTCATCCTTTTCTTCAATTTCGCTAGCAATTTTTGCTTTGGTAAGCTTCACTCTGCAATTTTACTTGATGTGACCAATTTTATCGCATCTATAACACTTCACAGGATTAGTCTGAGAGCTATTACCTATAGTTTTTCTGGTAATTGATGTTTTTTCCTCATTTTTATTTTTTGATGAAGTGATCTTCTTGTTGTACTTTCCTGTAGAGAAAAGAGCAACATCTGAATCAAAATTCTTTACCATTTGCTTTGCCAAAGCCTCTTGGTTAAAGAGTAAACTTTCTAATTCTTTAATTAAAGGCTGATTGGCCCATCCCTGAATGGAAGTGACAAAAGGAGTGTACTCCTTCTTCAAGCCTCAAATGAGAAACCGTCGTAATCTTGTTTCATTAATCTTCTCATTCACATCTAATTCTGAAATTTCAGTATAAATACTTTTAACATGCAATAAATAATTAGAAATTGACATACTTCCTTGTGTTAATGCTGCCAATTCATTTTTCAAGAATTATAACCTTGTTGTATTCTTTTTGGAAAATAGCTTTCAAGTTTCTCCCACACTTCTTTCGGTGAACTAACATCATGAACATGATCAATGAACTCTTTGCTAATTGAGGTCCCTAAAGCAAAGAGAGCTTTACCACACTTGATCTTTCATTTCCTTCGTGGTTCAACATTTTTCGGAGTGTCTATAGGAATGTATATGTCAGCACCAGCAACGAGTTCCCACAAATCTTAACCATTAAGATAGGCTTCCATACACTTTCTCTAGTATTTATAGTTTGTTGCTACAAGCTTCTCAAAACCATATTGTCTGTTTGCTCCATTTAATAACTCCATCTGTCCACAACTTTCAATCTTCTCCAACAAGACAACAAAACTTGATAGACAAGAAGAAAGAAAGATCAGTTGAGTGTCTTAACCAAGCTCTGATACCATAACAAAAAAAAGAACAAATAAAAAATTTCTCAAGCTAGCAAAATAGGAAAAGTAAATATACTGGAGAATGAAGGATACTTTTTATTCTCAATTAAAATATAATGAAAGAAATATATTAGATAAACATTTATATGCTAAAATTAACAAACTTCTCCTAAAAGGACTCAAACTAATCCCATAAAATCCTACTTATAGCAAAATACTTTTTACTTATCCCTAAACAATAGAAACAAAATAATGACCAAGTAAAACTATAACTTTGACAACAACTAACCAAGTAAGATGCACTAATTTGCGACACAGAGTAATTCTTAAAGCTGTTTTGGATGTCCGACCTAAGCATATGCATATAAGGGAGGAAAAAACATCATAACCAATTAATGGCATCGTCGAAATACTACATCACACTTATACGTTGGCCTAAATCTCTTGCCTAACATAAATATACAATATAGTCTTAAATAAAACTAACCCACATGCGATGATACAACCTAACATATTTTTGATATATATGATACAAAACCTAACTTCGATATACAACCTAACTAGCAATGTCTGCCCTTATTGACCATGAAGCTGACATTTGTACCGTTCAAGTTGTAGATAAGAAGCAGTGGGATGATTTTCTCATGTCCTCTCAATTCTCTTTGTTTCCTTATCTCTCTCTCTCTCTCTCTCTCTCTCTCTCTCTCTCTCAAATTTGTGTTCATTGAATTGCTTCAGCTTAACCCGATCAACTAGATTTTGTAAGTCAATTCTATTGTTTTTTCGTTTCTAACAAAGAATATGTTATATATATTATATGAGTCGCAATTCATAACCAATCTGAGACTATTGAGATTGCTTTTCTTTCTTTAATTTGAAGACTTGTAAGAGGAACTCTCTCTACCATAAGATGTTTATCTTTACTTCCATTATTGTCAAAGATATTTCTAGTTTATTGTATATATTGTTCAAGTTTATTGTTTTTTCCTTTATTGAAAGTGGCGAAATTAGGGAGCTGGCCGTCGACAAGACAAGTAGGTTGGGGTTGGGGTAGGAGTTCAACCCTTGCCATGTGAGAGAAAAAACCTAGAGGGGGAGGGGCAAAGAAGAAGAAGACCTGCTTAAATGGTTTAATTTTTTTTTTTTGTTTCCCACACTCAAAAACTATGTTATTTTGAGTGAGTGGGACAAATTTTTTTTTTATTTTTTATCATTTACTCAAAATGGTGTCATTTTGCATAAGTGACAAATCTTCGTCCCCTTCTCCTCTTAAAAATAAAAAAAAAACCCCCAAACCCGCTTAGAGTTTCTTCTCACTATCAAATCTCTTTTCCCCCAATTCAAATTTTCCCTTTTTTTTTTTCATTTAGTTATCTCATTTTCCCCCAAAAAATATTTGAGTTACTCTTCAAATTAGTTTTCTCAATCTTTTAGCTAAACTATCAAAAATTTGAAGAATCTATACTCAATTTCGGGTTCAATCAAAGGTGAATTCTAACCATTCTTTTTAAATTTTTTTATATTTTTCACTTTTTCATATCTTTCATAGTTTAATTCACTTAGTTTTATGTTAAAATATAACATTCACATTTTTCCTTTCATATTTCTTAAAACTTATGAATTTATTGAATTTGAAATAAAATAAATTAGAAATAAGAATTTTAAATTAAAAATATATTGTGAATTAGAAACTCTAATTTTAAAATAGAAAATTTAAATTAAAAGTATATTATGAATTGTGACTTATAAATCCT
>CATIWR010162108.1:0-16102 GCA_949677035.1 Omphalea diandra | reverse complement strand
AGGGTTTTTATTAATAAGATTATATTATTAGTTGCCTTCAAAAGGCAAAACTGAAGCTTAAATACGTCTTGCAATGCTAAAATTACAAAATAGGATAATTTTACCAAAAATGGAAAAATTGCAAAAAATCAACACCAAAATAAAATCCTAATTAAAATAGGAAATCTGAAACAAAGGACATCCAAGACAAAATTTCTTACCAAAAGTTCTCTAATACAAAAATTGTCAAAAATGGAAAAAAACACATTTTCCAAGACCTAAACAACGATATTTGCATGAAAAGTGATTGACATCTCAATCAAAGACAGTGTATTTCGATCGTTGAGCAGTTTTCAATAAAAAAAATGATATTTCTATGTCAAAATTCTCAACTGCTTTAGACTAGTAGAAATCATTAAATTGCAAATTTTTTTCCCCTTCTTCCCTTTCAATTTCTTCAAATAACTTTCTACCACTGCTTCCACATAAATAGCACCACACATTAGATTATCACGGCAATAACAATCTATTCATAGTTGATTTCGACAATTTTATACATCAGATTATCAAGGCAATAACAATTTATTCATTGTTGATTTTTGACTTTTTTATCCTTATCAATTGAAATATTTTAAGATCATTGCATAAGAAATCCTAAAAGTTAATTTATTAATATAATTAAATTTTAAAATTAAATATTTTTCAATCCAACCTTAACATTTTCAAAATCCCTCACTATAAATCACTTAATTTTTTTCTCATATCATTTTTTTTTCCTTTTTAAAGTAACTCTTTTCCATTATGTCTAAAATTAATATGTACTATGTCGAATTTAATAAAATATTAGTTATTAATATCGTACATGAAATATGTCTTTCATTAGTCTTACCCTTAAAATTTAAAACTTACATTTTTTATTTTGAAATTCCTATTTTTTTAAAAAAATTTTATAAGAAATTTTCAATCATGTAAACTAAGTATCACAATAAACAAATTTCAACAAAATTTTTTCCTCCTTAAAAAAAAAAATCATCCTTTAATTATTTTTGTACTCAATTATTTTCAAGTCTAAAATTTTAAACTATTTAATGTTAAACAAATTTGTAAGTTAAAATCTATTTATTGTGTTCAGATTTTTACACAATCAATAAATAATGATTTAAAATTAATTGCATTTTAATATTTATTCATTGCAAGTAAAATATAGTCATTATGATTTTATCTCTTTATATAATAAGAAACAGGCTTAATGATTAAAATAACTAAACCATTTTTTTTTTATTATTGTACTAAAATCTCTCATAACTAGTTATATTAAAAAATTGTCAAACTTGAGCTGATTGTACATTAAAATTGAGGTGAAAGATTTATTTCATTTGTTGAAATTACTATTATATGATTATCATACATATTATATAAGTATTTATGAGATCCGAAAATAATTGAATTTTTTTAAAAAAAGAAAAGACATTATTTTAATTTTTCTAAAATCATATGAAATTTTACTATCAATTAAAATATTAATTTTATATTTGTTTGAATTTTAGGTACCTATGTGTTTCATGATAAAATACGTAATTTTTTAAAATAAAAATGATAATAATTTTAATAAGTGATATAAATCTCTCAATCCCATTTTACCATGGATACAATTGACATAAATTTGAAAAATTTTGAATATAATTAACTATTTTAAAAAGGTTGTTTATAATAGTGAAAAAAATGGGTTTTTAATCTAAAGAAAGGGATGGATATATCGGACTCTAATGATCAAACTTCAAGTGAAATCTATGATAATGAGAAGTTTTCAAAGTATTAGAATTCAAAATTTGAAGAATTCAATTGTAAAATAACTTTAAAATTTGTGATTTAGTTGTTCTAAAATTTTCCAAATGATAAGGACAAAATGCATGAAAAAAAGTAAGTAAATGTATGTAGCAAAATAATACTGATGATGGATCTACGTTAATATGTATGAATCATGCAAGTAATGGGATTATGTACTAAATTATTTAGTTTATAAATATGGATTAATTACTATTACTGATTGAAATTAAAGGCAATTTGTTAGATGGGCTTGAGTTAATTTCAAGCGTTTACTTGGTTCCAAATGAGAAACCACATAAGTAGATTTTTTTTTTCCTAATATTAAATAAATGTCAACATTCAGCAAATGGTAAAAGATAAATGAGACATACAAATTGAATAGGAGAATGAAAAAGTTGACTATTGCATATAAATGTTGCATTTGAGTTCAGTTTGGAACCCACAGAATTCGTTTTGCATGCAAGAGCTCTTTTGGCCACAAAAAAATTATCATTCTACCTTCAACAGCTCTTTTGTTCACACAACCATTTCCTAACTCATGGCTTTTGTGGGTGCTACCAGCAGCTTCATGCCCAATAATTTTCCTTCATTTGCCTACCACTAAGCATTACCTTCAAAAACCTCCAGTCATGTAAGTTTTTGTTATATGTAGCAACGATAAAAGCATTACTTTAATATGGCATGATGTGGGTTTTATATCTTTTCGTCTCCCAAAGCTGTTTCAAAGTAAAAGCTTATGAAACTATATATTTTATTATTAGTTGGAATGATGATGTACTCCAATAAAAAAAATAATAAAGTTTGGATTTTTTTTAATTTGATATATTGATAATAACTTATTTTAAATAAAAAATTCTTTTGTTTTTCTTATGGATTAGAAAATGTGCTGGTCGACCCCGTATTAATCGAAAGCGTGCTGATCGAAAGGATAAAAAGCCTAGTTCTTGACGAACTCCACCACATATCAATACTGTTTTGAGAGTTATGCAGAGCCCCAATGATTTTAGACAAGTAATCAACATTGCTGAAGTTAAAAATAAATTTGGAGCAAATGATGCTGTTGCTTTGAAGATTAAGGCTATTGGTCAATAGTTTTATAGGAAGATTATAGCTATCTGGTTAAAATTAATTTGTAAAGTTGATCATACAACTTCTTGTATACAAATTTTTGTAGCTTAGCCTTTTTTTTATCGTTTTGTAATTTTTATATTTTAAATAATAAATTTTTTAAACTATTTAAAATAAAAATTTTTAGGAAATATTTAAAAATCAATTACATGTACTTAATTAAAATTAGTTTTTATTTTTCTATTCAATTTAATCTCATTTTTGTTTAATTAAATTTATCATGTATTTTTATATGATGAATTTTAATTTTATATTTACATTTATATTTAACTCAATTTATAATTTGTGAAACTTTAATTAATAATTCATAAAATCTCTCAGTCTCTGATTTAAAAAAATTTAATCTCAATCTCTTTTTAAAAAATAAATTTTATATTTTAAATAATAAATTATTTAAACCATTTAAAAAATCAATTACATGATATGAACCTAAACATTCTCAAAAAATTTACCTTTGAAATAAAAATTAAAGATATATTAGTTTATTATTTAAATATAAAAATAAAATTCTATAATTTAAAAACATTAATTAAATTAATATGAATTTAATTGTTTATCAACTAAAATAAAAATAAAATTTTATGAAAATATATTTAAATTGAGTAAAAAATAAAAATATTATCTTAGTAAGATTCAAACTTAATTTCAAATATGATTTAACTAATAAAAAACATATAAATGTCAATTCAATCTAAATATACTTTTTACTAAATGGTGATTTTTAGTTAGGGTACTATTGAAACCAATTGTATCAAATTATGATGTAATTGACTCAGTTAAAAGTTTTGGATATAATTAAAAATTCGCTAAAAGGTTTGGATTTTGTGAATCATTACACCTTATTCTTTTAATATATAAAATAGAATGTATTGTTCAATGAAGGAAAATAAGTCATGCAAAATCAACATCTTTTATAGAAATGACAAATGAGACAAGACTGTAAAATTTGGAGAGAAAATTATAGTTATTGTATATGGATTTAAAATTTTCAAGTATATTTTTATACAAGTATTCTTCATAATAATAAGTTTGAAATATTCAAGAGATAACATCTATTTTGAGGAACCATCCAAGAGATAATGTTTATCTAATTTTGAGATGTGTACATTGACATTCCCCTAGTGGCGGAGCCATATTTGTTTGAGGGTGGATAATTGCACCTCCAACTTTTTAAAACATATGTAATCGTATGTACATTTATACTATTTTTAAAATTTACTTCCTCTGAAAAATAAAGGTGAGGGACAATTAACTGATGGTAAAAAAAAAATTTAAATTTAAATGAATTCTAGTTAGTTAATTGAAAAACTATATACTTAAATAATAATAAATACATGTTATAAGTACTTAGCCATAATATAAATACTTTTTTCAAAAAAAAAATATAAATACTTTTTTCAAAAAAAATATAAATACTTTATTTAGTACTTATCAATATGTTTAATGTTTAGAATAAGCACATTGTAAAAAACAAAAATTTATTTATGTATCAACTATTCAATTGAATTTATATATTAAAAACTAAAATATAAAATTTTGCACCCCTGACTTTATGGTTCTGACTCCGCCACTGCATCCTCCTCAAGCCGATGTGTGTGGACTTAGCAAGCGAAGCTTACTGGTCAGAAACTGAAATCAACAAAGGATTAGTGGCTTGGCCAAAACATCATGTATGTGATCTATTAAGGAGATGAAACGAATTTGTCCCTTTTACAATTTGTTCCCACGCAAAGTAAGAGTCTCACTCTATGTGCATATGTGGTTGTTCCATTTACATCTCTTCTGCCAATGAGCGATGCAGGGAGGCATTTAAAATATCACGTTGCTGTAAAGAAAAATTATTCATAGAAGCTAGAGCAAGTACTATACGAATTATGGTAGCTTGCACCACAGGATTGAAAGTTTCATGGAACTCAATGCCAGATTGTGCCTCGTATTACCTCTCAGTGAACAAGCAAAAATAGATGGCATAACCTATTGTAGAGCGGAGCAATCATCAACAGGATCACCCCCCAATCACAGCTACAGAAGCATTGTAAATTGGCAAAAGAGTCCTTTGCAATAAATAAACTGAGTAATGGTATCACACAGATACCGTAAGAGGTAAGGATAATTTGTATAGAAAAATTTGAGATTAGTTAAGAAAAAAAAAAAGTTAACGGAGATAGTTTAAGAAATATTTAGTAAAGAGAAGTGGTCCACTAGTTGTAATTGAATTTATTTGCATGAAAAGTGCATATTTGCACTTCGTCTGTAACTTAAAGTTGGGCACCAAGTGCAAATGCAAACTTCTTTGCATTGCATGCAACGTGCAGCACTTGGTCTGCTATTTGAAGAGGCGGATCAAATACAATTTTATTTTACCTGTCATTTAAGGGGCGGACGAATCTATTTTTGACTAATTGACTATTTCTATGTGCTAAATATTATTTAAATTATCTTTATTTGTTAATTATTTTTGTACCACCTTTAACCTCTAATTTAAATTTATTTCCCCTTCCTCTGCAAATTATCCCCGTAATCAATGCGCATTAATAGGGTTATGCATGTATCGACAGAGGCGGTTCACATGAAAGCAGTTTCTAGATAGGTTATTATAGCATATTGCAAAGCACTTACAGTTAATTGAACTTTGCTCACCATTTTCCAATACAGTACCATTGTGTTTCCCAAGAGATGGAACCATTGCCATAAAATTAAGATAAGGCTTATGTAACTTCTAACCCAAAAAAGTAATGAAGTGGACTGACCTCTTTAATTAGAAATTCTGCTTGAATCCTAGTAAATGGATTTAGAATTCCCAATGACGATGATCTCATCAATGTAAAACCACAACAAAAAGAAAGATGAATCTACTTTAGATGTAATGAAACCCATCTGCAACAGGAAAGCACTGAAACAAGAGAACCATGCAAATGGAGCCTCTTTGAGACCATAGAGAGATCGATTTAGATTACGAAAATAGACTGGATGATCAGAATTAATATACATGAGTGGTTGTTCCATTTATATCTCTTCTGCAAATAAGCCATGCAGGGAGGCATTTGAAATATCACGTTGCTGTAAAGAAAAATTATTCATAGAAGCTAGAGCAAGTACCATGCGAATTATGGTAGCTTGCACCAGAGGATTGAAAGTTTCATGGAAGTCAATGCCAGATTGTTGGTTCTAGCCCTTTGCTTTGATACGAATACCCACTTGTTCCCCATAATATTTCTGTCAGTTGATCGTAGCACAAGGTATGTTTTATTTTCGATAGGAGTAATAATTTCATTTTGTATTGCACCATATAATTATAATAACAAATTTAATATTTATTTTTATCAAAAAATTAATTAATTAGTTGAATGATTAAAATATAAATAATAATTAAAATTTATTATTATTTAATATATATTATTATTTTATAAAATTATATCAAATTAATAAAATTAAAAAAATAAAATTATAATTAAATTAATAAAATAACTTTGATAATAATATAATTTTCATTGTGGGTATGAAAGATAAGTGGTCTAATAATTGCATTTGAATTAACAATAGAGTGGTAAGAGCTTGTACTTGCATGTAGGGGGTGAGCAAAAAGGCGATTCGGTTGGTTCGGTTCAGTTTTTTACTAAATTTTAATAAATTGAATTTTTTATATATATAATCAAACCGAATCGAAATTTTTTAAAAAACCCAATTAACCGAATCGATTAAACTGAAATTTGTGTTTATAAACCAAACTAAATCGATCTTATAAAAAGTTCGGTTCGGTTTGTTTCAATTAAATTATATGTATTTTAAATCTAGTTCGGTTCAAATTGGTTTGATTTATTTATTATTTCGGTTAATTCGGTTTTTCAATTTTCTATCCAAAAAACCGAACCAAAAACCTAAAACTGAATTTTTTTAAAATTATAACTGAACAAACAGATTTTATTAAAAAATTAAACCGAACAGAACCAGCTCGGTTTGGTCATTTTTTCAGTTTGGTTTGGTTTTTTGCTCACCCCTACTTGCATGGGAAACTTATGAATGAGCATGACTTGATACCTTGAGCCACAGTTCAGTAATGACATATGAGGATGAGTATTGTTACTGCACTTTATGGATGGGTGTTGGTAATGTGTTTATTGTTGTGTCAAAAGCATATGTCTAGTATCGAAATGGCAATAAGCTATGGGCAAGAAGAGTGAGTTATGCGTCTATCAATGTTTTTAGAATTAGACTAGATCGGACTATCAAACTAATAAAATTAGGAACCAACAATGATCCATTTTGATTTAGTGTTAAAAATCAGTCATTTAAAAAAATATCAAAATAAAAAAAAATCGATCAAAATTAAAAATTGTATCAAATTTATTTGATATAAAATTATGTCATTATATGAAAAAATTTAAAAAATTAGACTATTTTACTCAAAATTTAAATTTTAAAATAGGATTTATTATTTTATCATATTATATATTTTCTATTTTAAAATATTATTATATATTATTAAAAAATAAAAAAAAACTACCCTATTGAATCCGACTGGTTGAACTAATTAAATCAGCTGAACTAAAAATCTGTCAGCTTATCGGCTCAATCTCTGTTTCTATTTTAATACATTAGAGTCTATATTAAATTAATTTTTTTCAAAGGTTCCTTTCTGTTCATGGGTGTATGGACAAGCTATTCAATGGTGGATGCCATTTTGAATGACATAAGCATTAAGTTTGTGAAATTCACCTCCCCAGTTAATTGTTTTTCCACAAGAGACTTGAGAAAAGACACCAAAGACATCACTTTTATGCTTAGTATAATCATCAATAAAAAGAATAAAAGATTTAAAACCTACAGTCGATAAAATAGGGAAGAGACCCCAAACATGCGAGCGAGCAATTTTTTAAAAGGTCAAGTGTTGTGGTGCTCAACAGATGCTAGAGATATTTTTGGCAATTTTCCATGAAGAGAAGAAGAAGATGGTGGCATAGAGGAAATGTGATGTTCATGAAGAATTTAAGTGATTGCTCTAGACTGAGGATGACAAAACGATGCAAGCTAGATATCAAAGAAGTCTGATGCTTCAAGTAATTCTTTGATGTTTGACTTGATCAATATGATTCTGATATTCAGTGAAGCCATTGCATATAAATGTTGCATTTAAGTTCAGTTTGGAACTTGCAGAATATTCAGTTTACGCGCAATGCAAGAGCTCTTTTGGCTACACAAAAATTGTCATTCTTCCTTCAAGAACTCTCTCATTCACAAACATTTCCTAAATCACTTACTGGCTGTTTGATTATATCATAACAAATATAGCCTTATGGATTTGCTTCATTTGCCTACGGCTAAGCAGTACCTTCAAAAACCTCCAGTTATGTAAGTTAGTGATTGGTTGCTTTAAGCGTTACTTTAATATGGCATGACGTTCATTTTATCTCTTTTTCTCCTTTCTTTTTCATCTGCTCCAGTTGAACTGAAATATATAATAGGCAGATATATAATTCCTACGTAAACTCTCATAAGATGAGGATGAATTAAAGTTTTAATTTTTGTGTCACTTACAAGGGAAATTATTATATATTAAATAATATGTAGAACATAAAATTAAAATTTTATGATAGTAGAGCAAGGTAAAAGCTTAATATAATGGGTTTTTGTATCTCAAATATAGTCATGTAAGTTTTTGTTAATAGTTTTATAGGAAGATTGTAGCTATCTGGTTAAAATTAATTGTAAAGTTGATCATACAGATTCTTAGAGAGAAATTTTTGTTGCTTCTTTTTTTTTTTTTTTTTTATCACTTTGTAATTTTTATATTATAAATAATAAATTATTTAAACCAATTAAAATAAAACTTCTAAGAAAATTTAAAAATCAATTACATATACTTAATTAAAACTATATTTGATTGTGTTATTCAATTTAATCTCATTTTTTTAATTAATTTCATCATGTATTTTTAATGATGAATTTTAATTTTTATATTTAAATTTAACTCAATTTAAAATTTATAAAATTTCACTTAATAATTCATAAAATCTCTCAGTCTCTCATTTAAAAAATTTGTTCTCAAAATCTCTTTTTTTTTAAATTATATTTTAAAAATAAAATTTTATGAAAAATTATTTAAATTGATTAAAAAACAAAAATATAGTCTTAGTAACGTTTAATTTCAAATATAATTGAACTAATTAAAAAAAAAATATAAGCGTCAACTGAATCTAAATATACACTTGATTAAATGTTGATTTTGACTTGGGTACAATTGAAATCAATTTTATCAGATTAGGGTGTGATTAACTCAATTAGAAGTTTTAGATACAATTGAAAATTCGCTAATGAAACGAATTTGAATGTTCCTTTTTACAATTTGTTCCCGCACAAAATAATAGTCTAACTCTATGCGCTTTGTATGAGCATGAAATACAAGATTAGATGCCAAGTAGATAGCACTTATATTTTCACACCAAAGAACAAGCAAATTTGAGCAACAATACTAGGCTCAGAAAGGAGAGACTATAGCCATAGAATTTCCGTTGTTTTATTGGCTTGTGCCCTGTCTTCCCTCTTAGTGAACAAGCAATGGTAAGTTTTCCATTTTGCAGATCATGAAATTAGTGATTTTCCTAAATAGATGGCATAACCTATTGTAGAACGGTTATCATCAGGATGATATGAAAATAACAATGAGGTTGCAATTGTACTAGAAGCTACGAATTGTTGAGCTGGCAGTAGATGAGTGTAAATAGAATGAGGTTGCAAAATAACAAGAGAAATTATTATATATTAAATAATACATAAAACATAATATTAAAATTTTATGATACTAGAGCAAGGTAAACGCTTAATATGATGGGTTTTAGTATCTCAAACATTTACACCTTCCTGTTCACTACTTGAGGGAACAATTCGTCCTTCCATAAATAAATGCAACTATGACTGTTAAAAAGAGGGAAACATAAGTGAAGACAAAGTCGTTTCAAAGTAAATGCCTATGAAACTACATATTTTACCTACATTAGTTTATTAGTTGGTGATAATGTACTCTAATAAAAAAACAATAATCTTAGGCTTTTTAATTTAAGATATTAATAATAACATATTTTGAGAAAAAATACCTTTGTTTTTTTTTTTTTTGTTTTTTTTGAATTAGAAAATGTGCTGATCAAAAGCATGTTGATCGAGAGCATCAAAAGCCTAGTTCTGAACTCCTCCACAGATCAATCAATACTGTTCTCAGAGTTGCACAGACCAAAAATGATTTTAGACAATAGTCAACATTGTTGAGATAAAAAGCAATTTGAAGTAAATGATATTGTTGCTTTGAATACTAAAGCTATTGGTTATACAAGATTATCTCTTTTCTGGCCATGCTGTAATTTTTTTAATATATATATATATATATATATATATATAGACATACACACACACAAAAGATATCAATCAATTAAGGAAAACAAGTAATACAAAATTTACATCTCTCATAGAGATGATAAATTAGCTGAGTCGGATGGGTTTCAATTGGATCACATCTTTTTCATTTTTGTTTAAGTTGGATCATTTTGAGTCACAAATTGCCACACTTTGGGTTATGCATTGAGCTATCAAATTAAGATAGAGAAAGAAATTTCGGTTAGTTTTTGGATTTCAGACTAGACCATATCACTCTTAATTTTGATTTTAAATAATTTAAATTAGGCTAATCAGATTTATCTATAAGTTGGACCAATATCGGACCAATTCAAATTGACCTGTAAGTCAAGTAAGGTTATTTTAGATTAAGTCAAATTATTCTTAGGCTGATTCAAAAATAACCAATTTGATCTAAAATTGAAGGAGATCTAAAATGCTCTGACCCAAGACTGACTCGGCCAACTTGCAACCCAATCCAAACTGACTCAACACAGGGGTCGACCTAATTGATTCAATTTAAAATTAAAATGTTATTTTATTTTTAAAATTCAAATTAAGAGTGATCCAACTCAAAATTAGAAAAATAACTCAGGTTTCTTTTTATGCCCTTGGCGCAATAACCTTACCCATGATTTGAAGCGATTCAACCAGTCATGTGACTCAAAGTGAACCCACCCAAATCTGCCCAAAAAAAAAAATATAATCTAAAATTATAACCTAACCTGTTTGACAAAAAATATAACCTAAAATTATAGCCTAACCTGTTTGGCACTTTTATGGAGAAGAAATGATAGAGATGTCATAATAGGTAATATCCACTTTTATGAAGTTAAAAATAAATCTGAAGCAAATGATGTTGTTGCTTTAAAGATTAAGGCTCAATAGTTTTATAGGAAGATTGTAGCTATCTGGTTAAAATTAATTGTAATGTTCATCATATAGCTTCTTATATATAAAATTTTGTTGCTTACTTTTTTGACCATTCTATAATTTTTACATTTTAAATAATAAATTATTTAAAATAAAAACTTTAAGAAATATTTAAAAAATCAATTACATGAACTTGATTAAATTATTTTTTATTTTGTTTTTCAATTTAATCTCATTTTTGTTTAATTAAATTTTTATATTTAAATTTAAAACTTTTAAAATTTGAATTAATAATTCATAAAATCTTTTAGTCTCTCATTTTTTTAAAAAAAATCTCTCAATCTCTTTTTAAAAAATAATTTTTATATTTTAAATAATAAATAATTTACTATTTAAAATAAAAACTTTTAAGAAATATTTAAAAAATCAATTATATGATATGAACCTAAACATTCCCAAAAAAAATTACCTTTGAAACAAAAATTAAGGATTTATTAGTTTATTGTTTAAATATATAAAAATAAAATTTTGTAACTTAAAACATGAAATTAATGTAAAATTGATTATTTATCAACTAAATTAAAAATAAAAATTTATGTAAAACTATTTAAATTGATTAAAACATAAAAATATTATCATAGTAAGATTTAAACATAATTTTGAATATGGTTGAACTAAAAAAAAAAAAAATCAAAGTCAATTAAATCTAAATATACACTTTACTAAATATTAAATATTGATTTTGAGTTGGGGTACTATTGAAATCAATTTCATCAGCTTAGGATGTAATTGATTCAATTAAAAGTTTTCCATACTATTAAAAATTTGTTAAAATGTTTGGGTTTTGTGAATCATTAAGCTTTTTTCTTTTAATATATAGATTCAAATGTCAGTGGTGGATATCAATAAGACAGGCTTTTGAAACCTTAAGGGACATTATGAGTTTTTAATTATGCCCTTTGGGCTAACTAATTCTCCTTTGACCTTTTTGGCCTTAATGAACCATCTGTTCAAACCTTATTTATGAAAATTTGTTTTTGCTTTTTTATGATATCCTTGTTTATAGTCCTACTTTAAACCAGCACAAAGAACACTTGCAGCTTGTGTTAACTCTTCTACGGTATTACACTCTATTTGCTAAACGAAGTAATTGTGTCTTTAGGGGTACTAGTGTGGAATACTTGGGACATCATATATCTGCCGTTGGAGTAGCCACTGATCGTTTTAAAATTTCTACTGTTTCAAATTAGTCGATACCTACAAACTCTTAAGCAATTGCGAGGCTTTTTGGGTCTTGCAGCGTATTATAGAAGGTTTATGAAGAATTATAGCACTCTTGCTCGACCCTTAATTGAACTTCTTAAGAAAGACAATTTTCAATGGTCTTCTCATGCTCATACTGCTTTAAACAGCCTCAATTTGGCAATGACATCTGGTCCGGTGCTTACATTGCCTGATTTTTCTGCTCCCTATGCTAGCTCCACTGGCATTGGCGCTATCCTTACGCAGAATGGACATCTCATATCCTTCATCAATAAGGCCATTTCTCCTAAGAACCAAGCTTTGTCTGTATATGAAAAAGAATTATTGGCCATTGTTTCCCCTATTACTAAATGGCAACATTATTTAGTAGGTTGATACTTCGTTATTAATACCGACCATCAAAGCTTAAACTGCCTCCTTGAACAACAACTTGCTAAATGAATATTACCGACGAAACGCCAATAGAAAGAATCCGTCAAAGAAGATATGGTCGATAACGATTTACCGATGGAAAAAGCTATCCATCGATAATGGTACCGACAGATTTGGCACAGAATTTCTGTCAGCAAATCTTATCCAAAATTGTCGACTATCACCAACGAAAATTTAAGTCAAGAAGTCTGTCAATAATTTTAAAGCTATTCTGTCGGTATCTTAACAAGCAAAATTTTTTCAATTATGCCAAATCTGTTGGTATATTTTAAATTAAATTTTTCTTTTTTTTTTTTTTAATTTTGTTGGTAATCCATTGGTATAATTTATTAGTGAATTTTTTTAATTTTAAAATATTTTAAAATTTAATTCTGATTATATATATATATATATGCAAAAAAAATGTCAAAGTTTTATACAAAAAACTATAAAACTAATCATATATTGCATTATCCTGATTGAGCCAATAATTACCAGCATTGGAGGTCGTAGGATTAGATGCAGGAGGAGGAGCAGCGACAGCAACAGGAGCTTGAGCAGCAGCAACAAGAGATTGAGCAGGAGATGGAACAGGTGGCATAGGCATCTATAGATGAAATAGAAGATATATCACAATCTGTTGGGACACAACGTGTAACTAGTCCTCTGTAGCTCATATTTGTGCATCTACAGACTGAACGTGGACATAATAGAATGTGATCCTATCATCTATTCGCCTCTCGACCTTTCGTTGCAAGTCCTTGGCAAAAGGTAGTGGGACCAAAAGGCAGTGAGGGCACCAAAGGAATCACTATAAAATTGAGAGGTTTGATCACTCATACCATAGATCTACCACTTCATTTGGTCTCTCACTGTCAGTAGGAAAACCTAGTGCTCATCCACCTGACGAGGTCATCAGATCCTAGATCTAGAGGTTTAACAAAATTTTTCCTCCTTAAAAAAAGTCTTCCTTTAATTATTTTTCAACTCAATTATTTTCAAGTCTAAAATATTAAACTATTTAAAATGTTAAACAAATTTGTAAGTTAAAATTTATTCATTGTATGCAAATTTTTACATAACCAACAAATAATGATTTAACCTTAATTGCATTTTAAAATTTATTCATTGCATGTCAAATATAGTTATTATGATTGTATCGCTTTATATAATAAGAAAGAGGTTTAATGATTAAAAAAAAAACTAAACCGTTTCTTTTTTTTTTTTTTTTTTCTAAAATTTCTCGTAACTAGTTATATTCCAAAAAGGTCAAACTTGAGCAAATTGAACTTATAGCCAAAATTGAGGCAAAAGATTTATTTCATTTGTTGAAATTACTATTATTCATTTGTTGATATTGCTATTATATGACTATCATGCATATTATAAAAGTATTTATGAGATCCAAAAATAATTAGAATTTAAAAAGGAAAAATAACTCTTATTTTATTTTTTAAAATTATTTTAAATTTTATTATCAATTAAAATATTAATTTTATATTTGTTTGAATTTTAGTCGGCTATGTGTTTCATAATAACATATGTAATTTTTTAAAATAAAAAAAATAATTTTAATAAGTGATACAAATCTTTCAATCCGATTTGACCATAGATACCGTTGACATAAATTTCATAAATTTTGAATATGATTAACTATTTTAAAATGCTTGTTTATAATAGTGAAAATTTTTTTTTAAAAAAAGGTTTTTATCCTAAGAAAGAGATGGATATATCATACTCTAAAAATCAAATTTCAAGTGAAATCCACGATAGTGAGAACTTTTCAAAGTAATAGAATTCAAAGCTTAAAGAAATCAACTGTATAAATAAAATAACTTTAAAATTTGTGATGTAGTTGTTCTAAAATTTTTCAAATGGTAAGGACCAAATGTTTGAAAAAAAAGTATGTAAATATATGTAGCAAAATAATACTGATGATGGATCTACATTAATAATATGAATCATGCAAGTAATAGGAATATGGACTAAATTGTTTAGCTTATAAATAAGAATTAAAGATAATTTGTTTGAAGCGTTTGAGTTAATTTCAAGTGTTTACTTGGTTCCAAATGAGAAACTACATAAGAATTAAAAATAATTTGTTTGTAATCATATCATTTTCTAACATTAAATAAATGTCAACATTCAGCAAATGGTAAAAGATAAATAATAGGGGAATGAAAAAGTAGACTAGACCACACAAGTCGTTAATTTGTTAATATAATTAAATTTTCAAACGCGTTGAGTTTGTCAAAAGTAGACCAGACCACACAAGTTGGACTTGATCAATATAATACTGATACTAACTGGGTCATTGACGTTGATATTTAGTGAAGCTATTGCATATAAATGTTGCGTTTGAGTTCAGTTTGGAACCCACAGAATTCGTTTTGCATGCAAGAGCTCTTTTGGCCACACAAAAATTATCATTCTGCCTTCAGCAGCTCTTCTGTCCACGAAACCATTTCCTAACTCACTCATGGCTTTTGTGGGTGCTACCAGCAGCTTCATGCCCAAGAATTTGCTTCATTTGCCTACCACTAAGCACTACCTTCAAAAACCTCCAGTCATGTAAGTTTTTGTTATGTGCAACGATAGAAGCATTACTTCAATATTGCATGATGTGGGTTTTATATCTTTTTTCGTCTCCCCAAGTTGTTTCAAAGTAAAAGCTTATGAAACTATATATTCAAAATATTTTAAAAAAATCAATTATATGATATGAATTTGAATATTCCAAAAATATTACCTTTGAAATAAAAATTAAGGAGTTATTAGTTTATTGTTTAAATATATAAAATAAAATTTTCTAATTTAAATATGAAATTAATAAAAAAGTTAATTATTTATCAACTAAAATAAAAATAAAATTTTATGAAAAATTATTTAAATTGATTAAAAAACAAAAATATAGTCTTAGTAATATTTAAGCTTAATTTTGAATATAATTGAACTAATTAAAAAAAATATAAGAGTCAACTGAGTCTAAATATACACTTGATTAAATGTTGATTTTAACTTGGGATACAAAAATATACTCTTGTAATGGATATGTTGTTTGATAATAACCGTTATTAGTTTTGATTCCTTTGCATCATTATCTCTCCATTCAATTTTCTTGAACTTTCTCTATTGCCAAACACCAGTTGCAGTTTATAACTGTAACATTGGATCACCCCCAACCACTATAAGAGAAGCATTGTAGATTGCAAAAGAGTCCTTTGAAATATATAAACCA
>CATIWR010162057.1:0-20380 GCA_949677035.1 Omphalea diandra | reverse complement strand
AAATTATTTATTTTTTTTTTATACACATATGCGCGCGCGCGCGCTCACACCCATATATATATATATATATATATATATATATATATATATATATATATATATATATATATATATATATATTCAATGATATAAGCAATCATTTATTTTAAAATCAAGTATACTCATATAATCTTTTACCTAATTGCAAATATAAAATCAATTTTCTTACTAAGTGTGCTGGCCACCAATAGCACCATCTAAGTCAATATATGATTGTAGTTAATAAAACATAATTAACACATGAAATTTTAGCTAAATTTATAATATGAACTATATAAATATAAATGCATTAATAATTCTAATTAACTAATATTTTATTTACAATTTGTAAGATAGTACTTTTAGTCATAATTTTGTTCCTTAAATTATTAACCAAAAAATATCTTATTATATCACTTTTAAAATAACATAAGCTCAAGTCAAAATAACATATATAAAAGCGATAAATAATCTAAAAATTATTTTCAATAAACCTAAATATTTAATCCTACAATATTTATCTCTCATATATTTAATAGTATACGGTATCTCAATTATTAGTCTATTCCAAACAACACATAAAACTCAATCAAGATGAATTTTTGAAATACTTTAATTTTTTTTAAATTTTTTTATCACTATGAACATTTCCAATATATTATATACAAAATTTAAGATTAAAATAAGGTTATATATTATTTTTAGTTGTAATCATAGTTGAGCTATTCTACTTAACAATCTCCAAAGGACAGTATATGTAATCTAACCTTAAATTGATATATTAAGTATACAAAAAATTTTAAAAAATGTGAGGTCAATTTGGCACTATTTACTATTTTAAATTACAGTTTCAAGTGGTCTATTCTATTTAATAGTTTTTAGAGGATTATATATTTAAATATACCTTAAATTGATACATCAAGTATTCTAAAATTTTTTTAAAATTATATATAATAATAAACATATCAAAAATATATTCTACATAAAATTTTAGACTAAAATAATATTGTTTACTATTTTATAAAAGTTGTATTGCATAGATTTAATGCCAAACAACCTAGAAGAATAGCTCTATATTTATATTTTTAACCTTTAGATCAGCCTAAAATTTTAAATCATAAAATTAAATAATTAAATTAGCAATATATAAAAGGTCAATAATGAATAATCTCTGTAACTTCAAGCAAAAACTTTTTAAGTTCATAGAAAAATCTATAATCCTTAAAAAATGATTTCTATCATAAAAAAAATTTTTGTATAAAATATTTAATTATTTAGAATTGCCTCTTCAAAAATCAAATCATGATCATAGATAAAAATTACAGATTGAAAATCATTATTTATGCTTCAATAATACTCTAATAAAAATTTTTAATTTAAATTTGAGGAAAACTTAAATTAAAATTCTTGAATCACTTATAATTGAATTAATTAATTTACTTAATTTTATTAAATAAAAATTGAACTAAAATAATCTAAAGTAACACCTAATATCTCCAAATTTAAATTAAATTAACTTATCTCCAAGAAAAAAACCAACAAATTAATGAAGAAACTTAAAAAGAAATCACCAAAAATAGTCCATTAGAACGTATTTTTTTTTCCTTTTTCTCTCTCTCTCTCTTTTTTCTTGGCAATCTATAGTTCCAATTGACTATTTCCACACAATAAAATATAATGTGCGTGCACCAGCACATATTAATAACAATGTTATAATATAAAATAATTAATTTATTAATATTAATTGCTTCATAAAAATTGTTTTTATGATAAAATTACCAAATATCCTCAAAATAAGTATATAATAATACTATACCCAGAATGACCATAATCAATTGTATATATCATTTATCATAAACTTCAAATTGTACTTTTAACTCGAATATAAATAAAAGAAAATTAGAAAATATTTGTAAGGTCTAAATCACCAAAATTAATTTTATGAAAAATCCTAAGTTTTACACTTTTACCCTCTTATCATAATTTCATCCTTAAAATTACTAATAAATTAAATAATAAAAATATGGCTAAGACCTAAATTACCATAATTAGCTTATGAAAAATCATTAATGCTATTGTGAGCGCTTCGAGTTTCACTCGAACTAGTGAATCTCGTTTGTGATTCCATCCTTTTATTGATTAATGAGAGATTTAGAGGATTGGGGGTCTTTATATTAGTAATGGCCTCAAGATGTGGTATGTGTTTGGACCAATAGGGGATCCTTTTACACCTTGTGCAATTTAAAGGCCCAAATCCAAAATGATGGTCATTGTGGGACTAAATACAGGACAATACATTGGTACCATCCCTAGGAAATGTGGAGTCACCACCCAACTTTGGTCGAAATAAGAATCTAGGGAAGACAAAATCTGAACCTAATATAAGTCCATTAAAATGCCATTTCGTTCTCACCCCATTAGAGATTGGGTTTGAAAATTAGGTGTGGCTTGGGGAGGTTAGGCACCCCAAATTGCCCGGATATTGGGATTCAACCTTCAGGCATCTTTGGTTCACTTTTAATATTTTAACTGATTTATTGATTAGTCTAATTAATGATCCTAAGCATGCCTCTAGCGCAATTAAGCCAATGAAATTATTCCATCAATCTAAAGGAGAGTGAGGTCATGCATACCTATAAATCCATTCAAGCATAATCATCTCAAAGGGAGAAGGGGTCAGACATTATGGTATAGGGATTATCATGCATATCCATACACATCACACATCATGGTCATCCATAATCATATAGGATGATGGTCTAAACCAAATTCATGGCCTAACCCACGTAAGAACACCTGCACCCAAAGGAAGAGAATAAGTCAATAAGTGAAAGGGACATAAGATAAACCAAATGAACTCAAAGCATAAAGAAGGAACATAACATTTATTACCATCTCTCACATGCAAAGGTTCCTAAGTCTACATCTAAGTCTATAATATCATATCCAAACATCACATAAAAAGCATTAAAAAACATTATAATGCAAGTATATGTATTATAGAGGAGTACAATACCATAAACATGCCATGAAAAGCATAATGGAGAATCCTTAATGACCTAAGGCTAAATCATTACAAAAGAGGTCTTAAGGTTGATGAACCCTCTCTCTTGCTACACCAAAAGAGCTATGACATCCACAGGCATTGCTAACCATCACAAGGGTTAGAATCCCACAAGCAAAAGGGGAAATTGTAAGGCTAAAATAGTATTCACATGTTCTAAACATAAACATAATCATAAGAAGAGCTCTTAAGATCTTTGGAACACTAATTCCCTCACTTGGTCATTGCCTTAACATGATCAAATTGGAACCAAAATCATCATTAGAACCAAAATGAAAGAACACAAGCATTTGCGTAAGATAAACCATGAAAATCACTTTAAAGTACATAAAAACTCCACTTTTGAAGTGAATAGGGGTCTCAAGTTGTTAGGCCTTATCCCATTCTTCCATTAGAGTCATAAAAGTGCAAAATGTAACTTTTAAAAAGGAAAATCTAAGAAATAAAAGGAGTGATTTTACAAAACTACTATAGGAAAATAAGGTTGTACAACCCATTATTGGGGCTATGTAGCCTAGTTCTTAGGCTATGCAGACTACATTCAAGTTGGTAAAGCCTGAAGTTCCTGGTTTTTTAAAAATAAAAAGAAAAAAGAGAAAAAAAGAGAAAGGGAAGAAAATAGGTTTTTCTGGATGCCTTCAAGTGTTTCCTTACCCTCGAGGCACACAATGAGTCTAATATCCTTTAAAATGCTTAGAAAATGCATAATGATAAAGAGAAAAGGCCTTGTTCTACCTTGGAAGTGATTAGAAAGGGCTAGGGTTTAATGTTTTTGTGTTTAGTATGATTTAAGGAGAAAGTTTGATAGAGTAACCTTACGGTTTTCCACCTCCCCACTCTCTTCAAATGAGGGGGTATTTATAGGTCATGGATAAGTGCATAGAGCTAAAAATGGTTTTAGTTGCAAAATTTCTATATCAAATTACAAAAAAGGAGATAAATATCTTAGGATTAGGGTTTGTACATAGGTTGTATAACTAAGAATTGGTTGTACTTCCATCTATCAAGGCTGTACATCCCTAGGGTTTAAGGGGAGACCAATTCTAGAAGGTTTAAGGGGTTAAGGTTTAAGGGAGGGTTGTATAACCTTGGATGTATGTTGTAAGCCCATTTAGTTGGGCTAGCATATTGGGCTTTGGTTGTGGGCTTGGTGTTAGGCTTTAGTCTTAGGCTTAGTTTTTGGCTTCTCTAAGGTTTCTTAAGGCCTTTACCTTTTTATTTGGGAATTCTCCTTGCATTCTAAAGATGTATGCAATGATTTTCATCATCGATCTTTGTATTTGAAGGTCTAGAATATGATTCTTACAGTTTGCCCTTTGCTTTATGGGGCTTGGAAAACAACATTTAAGAAATGACTATTTGAACAAGTCTTGATAAAGCAATGTAAGGAATGTAAACATTAGCAAGGATACTAAAGGATATAGTTCTTTAGTAGCTCCTCGAGCAAGTACTAAAGCTTGTTTTATCAGCTTTCTATCAAGTATCAGGTGTTTATGGTTAACCTCAATAGCTCTCTAGCAGGTATTTATGAGGTTCTAATAACTTTCTAGCAGGTACCAAGTGCTTGTATATGCTTTAGCAACTTTTCAACAGGTACTAAAGTGGTTATGATAACTTTCTAGTAGGTACCAGTATTCAGGGTTAGTAATTAGCTTCTTATAGTCACTAATGTTCTTAAATCTCTTCTTTATGTCCTTTTGGCTGATGGTTCTAGCCCAAGGATGCCCCTTGGGTGGTCCTTATGTCATTCGAGCCTTTTTGGCACTTCTAAAACTGAATCGATATCTTTGTAGCCCTTTTGGCTGCTCTGGGGGTTTATTCTTATCTTGGGGCAATGGGCCTGAGCTTAAATGCTATAAAAAGTAATTCCCTAGGTTCTGACATTTTTGTGATGAAGAAGTTTTTCTTGAAAATATTTCTAAGGCCTCAGAGGATGTCAAATTTGTCATCGAAGGGCATTTTGGAAATTTGATTTGAATCCTAGAGCTTGGAGTGTCCTTTAGATGCTCTGAAAGTAATGAGAGCATTTTGATAATTTTGTTTGAATTAAGAAGCTTGGATTGCTTTGAAGGTAATGAGGGTACTTTGGTTATTTGATTTGATGTTTTGATTTATGGAGTATCTAAGGGAAATTTGGTAACTTGATTGACAATTTAAAGGGTAAAATTGTCTCCTTTAGACTTTGGTATGAACAATGGTAGTTTGGTAATTTGGTTAATGGCTTCGATTATTGAATTATCAATTTAGACCTTTTTTTGGGAGATAAGATCATTTTGGTAATTTGGCTATTTTGAAATTTAGGTAAGACCTTTCAAATAAAAAGAGAGAGAAAAACATTTAGGCTTGGGTAGTTGAAAGGAATAGGGTTTGAAAGGTTAAAGGGAGAATTGGGCTAAAAAAAGCCCACTTCGATCTTCCTTGCTTTTAGGGGTCTATATAGACCAAAGGATGGATGTACAAACATAAGGTTTGTATAGACTAGCCTGGGCTATATAGACCTAGCCCATGATATATACCCTGTTAAAAGTGACCTGCCTCATTTGCATCGCTTGTCCTCTCTCTCTTTCTTCCTTTTCTCTCTTAAAACTTTAGACTTAGCTCTAGGTTCCCTTAGCTTTTTAGGAGTTTACCATGGTCGGATACTTAGATGATGAGATGTTCAATGTCCTGGAGGAATTCCCCGATGAGAATGTCACGACATTAGATGCTCTAGAGTAGCTGAATCCTAGTGGCGATTGGCACAAGTGAGCCCAGTAAAGGGCCAACTACGAAGATGATCCCACTCAGCTTTCCCCAACTGGTGACACATTGATGGTTTATAACTTATACCATTATCTTATTGAAGCCACCTCAAGAGCAGTAGGAATCCTTTTCCTTTCCTTTTCTTTTATTTTATTTATTCTCGGCCTATCTTGACACTGCAGATTTTAGGTGCTACCCTGAAATTTCCTTCTTTGCTTATGAACATTAGGCTAGCATATAAAATATTTAAAGCTCCTAGGGCACTCAACCTTTATTTTTAATGAAATTTTATTTTCTATTTGTAAGTTTGGTTGGTTGCCTCAATTTGCATGCACTTAGGCTTTATTCTGTGACCTGCACAGAGAAAGGTTGGAATTAATTAGTGGAATAGCCTATGATAAATTGGGGTTAATACCTAAGATAACTAAATAAAATTATGGGTAATTTATTTATTTATCTATTATGTTGATTTGCTAGTCTTATTGTACTTTGCTTGTGGATACTGAATCAGATCAAGTTGCTACATTTTATCGATAAAATTACTTTCATGATTTTTCTTAAAATTTGTGAATAAACCGTAACAACTAGGAATTATTGCTTTTTTGCCTCGAATTTGAACTTCTTTGACTTCTTGATCCTTCGACCTTAATAAACGTGTAAATTATTATTATTATTATTGTGACATTCATTCTCCTTCTTTTATAGGGGATTGTTGCCTTCCAAAAGAGAGGCGGGCTATGGACGCTTCTGGAGAGTGGCTTCACATACTGCATCCCTGGGTTACAACCCATCTGGAGGAGATGATGATCTGGAATTTCCTGCGCCTGCTATTAGAGGAGGCTCAAAGGTTGAATTAATAATGACACATGCACTTATCAAGTGATGGATGGACACATCCCATACCTTTCACTTCCTTTGATTGGAGAACTGATAATCATGCCTAGGGACTTCATCTTTTTGACTGGGCTGTGCTTCTTGAGCGTTCCTCTACCTATGAACTTTGGCTTGCATGAGCCAGTACTTCAAAGGGACTACTTGTTGAGAGTCCTTAGATATGTTCCCCAGCTCAAAGGGAGGAGGATTACGTCAAGGTTTAACATATGGGTAGATGTGGCCCAGGTCATCGATGATAGTTTTGATGAGGCGATCCACTAGCATGCATAATGCTTCCTTCTATACACTCTGTCAGGGTTCGTATTCTTGAATACCTCTAATGTTACCGAGCTTTGCCTGGTGCTAGTGTTAAAGGATATGAGCTTGGTCCATCACTACAATTAGGGTTCTACGACGTTGGCATATCTACATCAATACCATGATCAATGTTCTTAGGGTAAGGGGTATATATGCAATGCTTGGAGAGTGTTTATTATGAGTATCTATTAACCTTTTTTGTTTTTTAATGTTTTGGTCTTGTTTCATTTTTTTTGGATTTATGCCATATTTATTGAAAAGCATGGGGGCATTGAGTTAGGCTTGCTGCAAGGGAACGATCCTGAGGGTGAGGCGAAGGGTGGCTACCTTCATTTCTCGTGATGGAGTGGTATGGCCTACTCGGTGTCCTCTGTTGTTCACAACACGCCCACTTGAACACAATCACTCTTGACTAGGTATCTTTTCTTGTACAGATAAAGTTATGTGAGTAATAATTAATTAATTAATTAATTATTATTATATGGTCTTACACTTACAGTGGTGCTTTGTCTTTATTATAGTTGTACCTCAACTAGAGGGGTCCTATGGAGATATGGCCATTGGAGGTGCTAGAGCTAGAAGCCATCTTTTATGGTCATTAAGTGATGGTTAAGCCCTACATTAGGGAGTAGTACTTAGGTGAGTGCATCTTTTGTTGGTGCAAGGACTTGGATGTGCAACCTATCCTACAATGTTCACCCATAAACCTATTTTTGGCAAGGGATTTAAAGGGTATGGAACTCACTACAACATTGCTCTTCTCTCTAAGGGAGCAATTGGTTTTTGATAGGACCCCCTATAGGTTTTGGATGATCGAGGCCATGGTTGGGAGTTTCTTATTATCTGACACGACTATTTAGACATTTCCTCGATGTGTGCTCAATGATGGGATCATCCTCTAGCATGGGGGCTAGGGAACCACTACACAAGCAACTTGAAGACCTACTATTGGCTCTTGTGTCTAGCAGTGCTATTGCTCGGGGCAGCAAATGGGCCCGTGGACTGACTTCGGGGTGATTAAAGCCTTTAGTAGTAGGCAACCTAACTTCTATGCCAAATAACCTAGTGGAGTCTTATATGATTTTGCTAATGAGCTCTATGATGTCGTTGTAGATCACTTAGTCTATTTGCATGTTCGAGCCATTCGAGACTACCCACATAAGTATCCCCTTGCTTACTTCTTTGTATGCTAGCTATGATGTAGCCTTTATTGCTAAAAATGCTTTCTTTTCTTTTTATTCGTAGATTTCTTATGTTTAGATTGAGGCCATGGTTGATCTGATGAGTGCCTTTAAGAGGGTCATGATGCAGCACATGCGAACTATACAAGTTAGTAATAAGAAAAAGAACATACATAATAAATGCAAAAGGAATGTATACATACATGTTCATGATTAGTACCTTGTGTGTTTTGTGTCCTCATCTTGTAAGAGAAGAACTAATGTTTAAGTCATGAGATCAAAGATAAGAACTAGTGTTTGGTAGAGGTAGAGTAGAGATAGAGATTGAGATCCTAGCTCAGGTAGACACTGATGGGGGGTGTATGGTTATAGACAATAAGGTGCATTCCAAGGCAATACCTTTAGGGTGCAGGGAAAACTAAGCTCAAAAGGCCCCTACTTAATTTTTAAGATGTTCCTTACATTTCCCTTTAGTACAATACAATTTGATTATCATGAATATTTTGCATAGTTGTACAATTTTATTGGGCAATTTGAAAGCCCTAATTTTTAAATATTTGCTTAGATATCAGGATTCTTATTGGATATATCAAAGTGATTTTACTTCCATTTATGTCAAACTTTGAAGCCTGTAACTTTTTAGTATAAAAATATGATTATAGCCTTTGATTCTGCATTTTGAGTGTTTGTTGAACAATTAGCTAGTACTTGTTTATACATATGTTTTTCAAAATAGGTACAAATGATTTTTAAGTACAAAGTGCGAAGGGGAGATTGCTAAAATTTTCTAAGAGTTGGGGGGTTATATAGCAGAAGATAAGGTTTATACAAACCTACTTGATGGTTGTATAGTTGTTAAGCACCAATCAACCATGTCTTCTTCTGTAGATACCAACTTTGAATATGGTCCTTACAACTACCATTTCTAACCTCCAAACTATGTCTAGAGCATTTTTGAGATCTCTCTAACCCAAGATTTGGCCTAATCTACCATGGGTAGGTCTTTCAACTCTTCATCATCTCTCTTCTGTTAGTTTTGATGCACATTTCCTATGGGTAGCCTATGATTTATGGGATTCCATTACTTATACCTTCCATTTTAGAAAGGTAGAGATCTACCCACTATTAGAGGAGTTTGATACTATTCTTGACTATCGTGTCATAACTACAAATTGGATTGTGCTACCTCAATTAAATTATCCACATGTTTGAAAGATGTTATAGTTATTCAACATGTGATATGAGGAGATACCTCAAAACATATTGGGCAAGGAGAAAGTTCTCATGGCTCATTTTCTCACTCTCTTTCCCTCTAAAGGCCATGCTTAGGTGGCTAAAGCTCGTATTGTGACAACCATTTTAATGGACGAATGTTTGTTATAAAGGGAGAACATGGAGATTGATCTACAAATTTTATCACTTCTAAAGGGATTTGAATCAAAGAGGACCCCCTATACTGACGATCTTAGGTGAACTATTGTGGGCTTATATAAAGTAGCTTTTACTATCGACGATTCTTTCATCGGGCACTTATTATTGCTTCAAGTAAGAATTCCTTTTATAGTATTATTATTTTATTTTTCTTTTATTCACCCTTGTGGGTTTTTGATCCAACGAGTTGCTCATTTTTTCTTAGGTTGCCCTTTTGGGTTTTCAACTTAACGCTCTTTTTTTTCTTCTTTCTTTTTCTATTTTCAAATATAGCTGCAAAAGGGGTTGGGACTATTGGTTGTCTTAAATATTGAGAGGCTTTATTACCCATAATATCATTTGAATTGTTACCTATCAAGGCTCGCTACTACTAGACTCTCGTGGGCTAAGTGGACGTCTCATATTGGTATCATCGACATCCATTGCAGCTACTAATGGTGGAATTTGTTGTGTGTTACCTTGAGGACTTATGGGGATTGTATTGTCCTTCCTACCTTGTCTTCAACCACATTTTATGATCAAGCATGTGTATGCCACCAATTTAGTGCTCCTCAGTTTGAGGTATAGTTCCTCTATTCCTTTATAGAGGGTCTTTTGTCCCAACGCTTCCTGGATAGTGTTTAGGCTACATGGATCATTCACCACATCTATGGCTTCTACAATAGTCAAGACCCTCAGCCTGATGATGACGCGGACTATATGGCATGGTTGCACGACCTTTAGGGCTATAGACATCACACTAGTGAATAGTAGATAATGATTTTTTGCAAAACATACTATTTTATATTTACTTTTAGTTTGACATATATGACTAATTTACTTTAATTATGTAAATGCACTTCCATTTGATATTATGCCAAACATGAATCTTTTATATGTTGCACATTGCACATTAATTTACTTTTAATATTAGCACATTAGATCATCCAATTGTCTTGCTCAATGCCTTTGTCTTATTGATCCTTCACTCATTTATCATTGTCTTCTTTGTTATTGCCTAACTATCTTGTTAATGGGCTTGTAGTGGTCAATCGCACTCTCTCGACTCTTACTTGCATTTATTTTTGTGCTTTAACTTTTACCTAAGCAGCCCTTTTAAGTATTTGATTTATCAAGCTTACATATTTTCACTTTTTTCTTTTCCCTTTTTTATTTTTATATGTGCCCTAACTTTTGCCTATGTCGCCCTTTCAAGGGTTTGACTTAGCGGGCTAATTTACTTTTCTCACCCCTTACATGAAATACTTCTTTAACCAATTTAGGTTTACTGGCTCAGTGAATTCATTCCCATCCATATCTGCTAATTTCACCACGCCACCTGAGTATATCTGTTTGACCATGTAGGAGCCTTCTTAGTTTGGTATGAACTTTCCTCGAGGATCCTAAGTATGTGGCCAAATTGCCTTCAACATCAGATCACCAATTTTTATTATGCTTAGCTTGATCTTATTGTTGAATGTACGCGCCGTCCTTGCTTGATACAACTGGATATGATATAAGGCTATCAATCTTTTCTCATATAGCAAAGCTAGTTGTTCAAATCTACTTCTCATCTATTGGTACTCAAGAACCTTGAATTTAATCAATACTTGGAAAGACTTCACTTATAGTTCAATTGGTAATAGCGCCTCCATCCCATATTCTAAGGAGTTCAGCATCATCCCGGTCAATGTTCTTGTTGTAGTTCAATAAGCCCATAGGGCGAATGGTAATTTCTCATACTAGTTCTTATATGTTTCAACCATTATGGCAAGGATATTTTTAACATTCCTATTTTTTCGTTTCCACTGCTCCGTTAACATATGGCCTATAAGGTGACAACTTATGGTGGACAACTTTGTATTTTTCCAACATGACGTTGACCTTTACCTAGAAATGGACACCATTGTAAGTAATAATATTGGTGCGACACATTGTAGTGGCAGATGAGGCTTTCTCAATAAATCTTGCAATCTGTTTTGGGCCTAAATTATAAATGGCTTCAGCCTTTACCCACTATAAAAATTAGTCCATTACTATTACAATATACACATGCCCCCTTATAGAAGTCAGATTAATCTCTATGATTATGTTAATGCCCCATGTTGTAAATGGCCAAGGTGAGGTTATATTCTGCAACTCACTCGGTAGCAAATGACTAAGCTTACAATAGGCCTGACATTCGTGATAGTTCTAAACCTTCTGAATATAGTTGTGTTCTATAGTAGTCTAGTAATAACCCAATCTTAGAAATTTCTTCACAACACTTTCCCATTCATATAGGGATTATAAACTCCTGCATGCACCTCCTTTATTAACCTACAAGCCTCTTCCTTTGCCACACACTACAAATGGACTCCATTGGCATTTTCTTGTACATTACACCTTTGCAGACTATAAACTGTGAAGACAACCTTCGAATCATATCTAAATCCTTATTCTTTACCTTTTTTAGGGTATTTGTCACTCTCTAAGTACCTTTGTATATCAAAATATTAGAGATCATTCCCTACTGACACTTGCATCACTCTTTTATTCATATGACACGGTGCCTCATCCTAAAGCATGATCAATGGCTTTATGGGCATCGCCTCTAACCGATCCGAAATAAAGACTAGAGTGGCTAAGGCATCAACCATCACATTTTCTTCCTTAGACAGATAATGGAATGTGATCCTCTAAAAATTCTATGCCAATCCCCTTACATACTCCAAATATGGGCCCAAACCTTCTTTTTTCAGTTCCCATTCATTCAATTTCTATCAAATGACTAGTAGTGAGTCCCCAAATATCTCTATCATTTTAACCTTTATCTGTTTTAATAGTTCGAGTATGAGTGCACATGCTTCATACTCAGCCATGTTGTTGGTCACCTTGTAGTTTAGCTTTTTAGCTACTGGGAAAAGTTCTCCTTATGGTAAAATCAAAGTTATCCTTACACCTACTCCTTTCTTATTCACCGCTCTGTCGAAGTATACTCTTCATCCTTGAGGCTCAATCGCTCCTAACCCTTTATTCGGGAACTAGATAAGTTCATATTCTCATTTTTCAAGAGGTTACTATGCTAAATACTTTAAGACCTCTCACCCTTTGATCACCTTCTTTTTCAATCACTTTACTACTTCTTTGTTGAACAACTGAGTCTACTCAGGTCTCATCCTTCGAAGTTTGTATTTTATTGATTTCATATGTAGGTAGGTCAAAATTTTATGTTCTACAATTCACCTATCAACCCCTAACATATTTTTATACGTCCAAGCAAATGCCTTATAATATTTTTTGAGTAGCTATTGAAATTTCTTTTGCTTCTCTGATGTGACATCATTGGTGATGAGCAAGAATTTTTGGGTTTTCTCATATGCCATGATTAAATGTAATGGTACACATAAAATTAATGTTAAATATGCTCATGAAATAATGCATGCTATGCATACTACTATTAAGAAACATATCACACAAGTAAGAAAACTCATCACTATTGCCTTGAACTTAGAAAGGAATACATCATCATCCTAAAATAGACTAGAAATAAGAACATTAGTAGTAATAAGAAAATTAACTTCATCTACTTAGTTGACTAGAGTTCTGTCTACTCGAGCCTTTCCTTCTTTTTCTTCCTTTACCTTATCAGTCAGAACCTTATGATTAATATTTTGTATAGAATTTGTCTCTTTCCCATTTTTTATACCGACAATAGCTTTGATAACTCCCTTAAAACTCTATTTCATTTGATCTTCCCCTAACTCAATTTTCATAAAATCTACCCAATGTCACTATCTGCCATTGTGTGCTCAGTCTCTACCATAGGGCCCTGCATTTTGTCACCACTTACCTCCTTAATGGAGTTCACAATCATGCTCTCGATATCCTCTAATTTAATCCCTGTGTAGGTAGCCTTGATGAACTTACACGACCCAATATACTCCCATTATGAATATACAAACTATGCATTTTGCTTGATCGAGTGAGTTCCCTTCTTTACATGATCTTCTCTAGTGGCCTAAAAATTTTGATATAGTATATATTGCTCCCTTTATTCATTAGTGATCCTTTTCTTGCCATTCCATGGCCATGTTGACTAAGGACTATAAATAATTGCGGACTGAGCTAATTCTTAATCATCTTTTGTCCTTACAATCTGATTGTCTTTCTTCTTTCCTTTCTTCTTCCTATCCTCCTTTTCTAATGAGTCTTAATAATTCTGATATCCCAATTCACCAACATTCATTTTGAAAAAGGCCTTCTCGAGTTCATCCGTATCATCACCCAATGACTTCTCATTTTTAATGGCCTTTTTCTCTACTTCTCTAACAACTTCTCCTTCTTTCATAAAGAAATATGATAATGGTTTGTGCAAGTCCCTCACTTTTAGCTCTAACCCTTTATTACGATACCCTAGTCATTATAGGTTGAGTGGAAATCTCTAGAAAATCTGATATGATGATAGAATTCTTCCCTACCCCCTGTCTTGGAAGGAAATTCATATTCTTCATAATCCCCATCACTTTAGGATCAACCCACTTTTTAGTGATTTTGACAATTTGAAACCCTCGGAGATGCGGAACAACCATATTTAAAGCTGACATAATTTCTCTAACTTCTGAACAGATGGTCACAATCTCTCATTTGTAAGGAATCTTAACTTTTTGATGAATAGTGGAAGGCATACCACCCAACGAGTGATACCATGGTCTCCTTAATAATAGCAAAAAGGTGATTGGGATATCCAAGATTGTAAATTCCAACATTGTCTCCACTATTGCCATTTTTACTAAGGTCCTAAACACATCCGAAGTTGAACTTCTATTATCATCATAAGCTCGAATGACACTATAAAAAACTTCCAACTCTTTTTTAGACAACACAAACTTGTGCAAGAACTTCAAGGGATAGACATTAACCTTGGACCCATCATCAACCTTCATATATAGGTGTGTCTCCTCTTCACCTTTGTTCGAATGAATAAGGCCAGATTGTAATCTCTTCCTTTTAGTGGCAAATGCTCATCCAACAAAATGATTTTACCCTATAAGTCACTAATGCAACAACATCCTTTGAGGTGGCTTCAGTAGAGATGATCAAGCAGATAGAGTCTCAACCATGGACTTTTTTTTGTTCCTGAGAGATCATGAGCAACTCGTACGTAATGATCTAGACTAGCATCTTCATCAACTATTTCACAATAAGATTATCATCCTCTTTTTCCTTCACAATGCGTTTATCCATTTTTTTTCTCAACCTTTGGTTCCTTGGGGGTCTCCCTATCAAGGTAGTACCTCCCACTTCAAGTTACATGGCTCACTCATCATGTTTCCTTCTCTTCATTGCTCTCCTCATAATTGAATCATTCTCTTACTTGGCACCTATTTTGTCTCCTCATATAAACTTTTTCAAAGATTAATAATGCCAATAATGAGTCTCTTTTGAGACCTCCTTAATGATGGTGATAACAATTTTCTATAGAATTCTAAAATCTATCATAAATGTCCCTTAATTTGAGGGAGGAACATTAAGATAGTTCGAAAAAGGATTCCCTTGGATGTTGGGCCTTCCAGAATTTGGTAGAATAATCATCTTATTATCGATTAAGTCTTAAATATCATTTCCCAGTTTGTAGTAGTCATCGATGTTATGATATGCTCTTTGATGAAAAATGAATAGGCATTAGCGTCATACCTATTAGGTAATGGATTAGGAGGTGGTCTTAGTGCTAGATTGCTTCAACAATCCTTTATTTTGTAACCTCTCAAATGCCTTAGATAGTGGCATTCCTAAATCAATGAACTATTTTGGCATCCTTACTACATTTATATCAATCATCTTGTTCCCCTCAGCCTAAGGCTGAGCCAAGGCCCTTCTTCTTCCCCTATACTGTCTTCTCGACTTATATTCTAACTCTTAAGGCTGCAAACCTACTTCTTAAAGGTCCTCAAAGTTTCAGACAAACATTCCCCTAATTCTAGTGCTAATATTAGGCAGAGCCCTCTTAACAATCATTTGCACTTGCTCTTTCTCTATAGGCCTTGTGGTCACCCCTAAAGACATCTTCTTCCATTTCCTGATCTAGTCATTGAAGCTTTCACCAATTTTATGCTTTAAAGACTTCAAGTATTGCAATGTGACCTCTGTATTCGAATTACAAGCATAGTGCCTATCAAAATGCTTATATTAGTTCCTTCTAGTGTTCTTTGTCATTCTTTGACGGGTTGAATTACCATGTCTTTACGAACCCTTCTAATGACATTTTCAAAAAGCTCTAACATAGTGTCTATCTGGATCTTGGATGCTTTCATGACTAGTACATACAAATAAATGTGGTTTTTTGCATTCTTGGTTCTTATGAACATTAAGAGCTTAGGTATACAAAAAATTAGTTAAAAACCTCTTAGGTTTATTAGTAAGTAATTCTTCAATGCCTATTCCCTTCTTCAAACCTTTAGTGGGGAAAGCCTTTTGTATTTTCTCCAATTGTTTGGTGAAGTCATCAAATCGAGCATTCTCCTTCTCACTCTCCATGGGTTTATCTAGAACAATAATAGTACTTCCCACTTCTCTGGATAGCTTGCTTTCATGATACTCTTTCATCCCAAATAGATCATCGTCATAGGTTAGGGTGCCTCTATTGGTGCATTCCCTTTGTCAATTCTATTAGTGGAGGTCTCTTTTTTTTTTTTTTTAGAATCACATTGATGCACTTATTCACCTTCTCAATAATCCTTTCTTCCATCTTACGATTGAAGTTAACCATCATCTTTTCTAGGGCCTCTAATGGTATGGTTGGCTCTATGACTAGGTCAACTTTTTGGCTCGTGCTCGATGTCTTACTCTTTTTACAAGTCAGTTACCCCTTCTCTTCCACAAGGGTTTGTATGGAGCTATGATGGTTGTAAGACAGGGGTTATCAGTATGATGCATGAATAGGTAATTGATTCATGTATACATGTTATGCATAAATCATTTTGCAAAAGATCCTTCTAATCTTTTTCCTCCCATACACGAGGTTTAGTGGCTCTTTACTAGGTGGGGTCTTATTCTTATACCATCATGGGGAAAATAATATATAGGTTCACCTCCGATTGAGAAGAGTTAGAGTCTTGAAAGAACATCTACACAAAGGTACTAAAAGGAAGAATTCTTTACATTATTTGAAATAATATATACAAGAATGGAAAGATATCCCTTTAAGGAGAGAGGTATACACATATAAGGTATTTTACATGATGGGGAAAGGGGGATATATAAGTATTAACATGTGGTGGTTAATTACATCAAAAGGAGTAAAGTAGCATTTATGCCTACATTAGGGATACCTAACCGTGTTCTTTGAGGACTTTCACTTTTCCATGAAGAAGAACACAAACAAGTGGGGTGCCCTATTCCAAGGTACTATTTACTCTTATATGCATGCAATGACTGAGAAGGTTGTTTTAGTTGATGGCTCTTATAAGCTTAGAGGGTGGTTATTATGATCCCTCATTCTATATACCTGAAGGTATTAGGCTCATGAGTGATGAATCCTCCTTGCAATCTCCTAAGTCTGAAAGGAGCTTAAATCTCAAGTTTAGAGAACCATCGATTTATGTTAGGGCAACCTAGTGCTCGTGGTGAAGTGTGAAGGCTATACAAATGTAAATAAAATTACTTAATAACAAGTTTAAAAAATTAAAAGAGAACTAGAGATTGAATGCGAAGTCAATTTCAAGTCCCCAGTGGAGTCACCACTATGAGTGCTTTGGGTTTCACTCAAACCAGTGGAATCTTGCTTACAACTCCATCCTTTTATCAATCAATAGGGGATTGAGAGGACGAAGGTCTCTACATTAGTAATGACCCTAAGATGTGGTACATGTTTGGACTAATGGAGGATCCTTTTAGGCCTTGTGCAAAGCCTTAAATCTAAAGTGATGGTCATCGGGGTACCAAATGTGAGACAATACATTGGTATAGTCCTTAGGAAATACGCAATTGCCACCCGACTTTGGTTAGGGGAAGAATCTAATGAACGAAAAAATTTGAACCTAATCTAAGTCCATTAGAAGTCTGTCCATTTCATTTTCACCCCATTTGAGATTGGGTATGACTTGGGAAAAAGGTTAGGTACCCGTAAACTGCTCAAATATTGGGATCCAACTTTTGAGCATCTTTGGTTCACTTTTAATATTTTAACTAAGCTGTTGATTGGTCTAATTAACAGTCCTAAGCATGCCTCCAGTACAATCAAGCCACTCAAATCATTCTATCAATACAAAGCGGAGTGAGGTCATGTATCATGGTATAGGGGTCATACATATCCATACATCCATTCAAGCATAATCATCTTAAAAGGAGAGGGCTTATTGGGATTATCATACGTATCCATACACATCACGATCATCCATGATCATATATGATGATGGTCGAAACCCAATTCATGGTCTAACCCATATAAGAATGCCTACACCTAAAGGAAGAGAACAATTTAGTAAGTGAAAGGGATATAGGACAAACTAAATGAACTCAAAGCACAAAGAAGGAACATAGCACATATTACCATCTCACCTATGCAAAGGATCCTAAGTCTGCATCTAAGCCCATACTAACACATCACAACATTATATGAAAAGCATTAAAACATTAGAACACAAGTATATGCATTATGAAGGAGAAAGATACCAGAAATATACCATATAAAGCATAATGGAGGATCTTCAATGGGCTAAGGCTAAATCTTTACAAAATAGGTCTTAGGGCCGATGAACCCTTTCTCTTACTATGCCAAAAGAGCTATGGAATTCATAGGCCTTCTGTAACATCCCTATCCACATTCATTGGCATTATCACATGAACATATTCATTGCATAAATGATATGAAATCCCATATGAACATATGCATTGGATAAATGATCATTTAGTCATGCGATTGTAGAAGCATGACAATGACACTTGCACCATTATATTTAGGACAATTTAACATATATGTAGTGTTTGTATAGTTGTATGGCAAATTATTTTATGTTGTGTGCATATTATAATATCATAAATAATGGTTTTATAGTATCATAAATAATGGTGTTTTAGAGCCTAATTAAAAGTATAAGGAGCAATTAGGGATTAAGAGATGGATGAAGGTGCTTAAGGAGTGAAGAAGAGGGACTAAAAGAGGAAAAGTGACCTTCCAACCAATGGAAATGAAGCACCATGATTTTATATTATTACAATAAGTTTATATCTGCTAATTAGGGCAGAATTGAGGGGTAAGTCGGGAGGTATTACAGAAAGAGAGTGAGAGAGAGCTAAAGAAGAAAAAGAAGAAGAGAGGGAGAAGAGTGAGTTGCCTAAGGTTTTTTAATTCTGGGATAGTAGGTAAGTTAATTTATCTTCTTCTCAACTGAAATTAACCTCTCATGACATGTTAATCATGCATGGTTAGTGAGAATTATGGAGTAATTAAAGTAGAGCTCTTGGATGGAAGTTATAAACCAAGAGAACAAGAGTTGATTCTGTTGATTTTGCTATTATAGTAGAATTTTTTACTCATGGTTTCATAATCCTAGAAGAGGAATTAGGGAAAGTGAAAAACATGAAAGTTGTAGCTTTATGTCTCATATAAATTTTTATGAAACAGTTTTGCTTGATTTTGTGTATGTGAGGAGATATGACTCCTTCAGTAGGACTACGTCAAATCTGAACCGAGATGATCTCAGTGTTCTGCTTTCTTATATTTTGATGGCTTTATATTCTGATTTTGACAAAGTGTAAAACATAAAATTTGTAGGAGTATGTCCTCTCTAAACACTTGTAAACCAGTTTTGATTAATTTGTTGTGTGGAAAGAGTTATGGTTCATTGATTGGGACTGACTCTACACCGGGGTGAAACCTCACATTTCTTTTAAAACTGTTTTCCAAGAATTTGATAGCCATATATTCAGAATTTGATGATTGTCCAAACTTAAAAGTTGTACATTTATATATGGTGTACATACCTATGAAATACGTTTGCCAAATTCGACATTGTTGTTGAGATGTTGTTCCTTCATCATGACTAGTTGCCAACATGTTACAAACTTGTTCATCCTGAGATTTGTCCTTTGTTTTGGTGACCTTATAAACTGAATTAGACAATGAGTAAAACATAAAAAAATGTTCCTTTATATGTTTTGTAACTAATGGTATATTATTATTGCAATTAGATTTGTACAATTTGAGATACACCCAAGAGAGTAAGACCTACTTAGACTGAGAGGACACTGCAACAGGGCAACATTTAAAAATTTACCACATTTTGTGTGTGTCTGATATTGACCTAAAATTTGAATATGTTGTCTCATTATATGTCTAGTTATTAGAAAAAAAGAATCAAGTCATTTGGATGAGTATATCTAGAATTATTGTTGTGAGAGTGTAGCGAGCTCAGGCTGCCCTATTAGGAATCTATGCATAAACACTAGGTCCACTTGCATGGATCATACCATAACTGCATACCAAGCATTCATAATTATTTTGACATACTTGTAACCATGTATGTATCAAATTCTAGGGTCTCCAAATTTTGAGGAAGTTATAGAGAGAGAATGAAACCTACCGTAAAGGTCGGTAACATCAAAAGGTGAGTAGAAATAATAATTGGATTCAATGTGGGTGAGTAAAAACCATAATTGGATTCAATGGGTGTATGTGATAATTGTATGATATGATTATGTTCTATTACATGTATATATGATTGATTTGTTACATGTTACATGAAAATATAAGTCAAGTGAGAATGATTGAATTGTTACATGTTACATGGGAATA